>PVLA01005984.1:0-133781 GCA_004027455.1 Hydrochoerus hydrochaeris
TGGGGACCTAACTCATGACCTTGCACTTGCCAGGCAGGCACTTACACCACTGAGCTAAATCCCCAGCCCAGAATATTTGTTTTGATTGTGAGTTTGTACTATACATATTTTATCAGGTTATGAAAGCTCTGTTTATGCTTGATTTACTGAAAGTTTTACTATGAATGGATCTTAAATTCTTCCTTTTGCACATTATTGAGATGAGTATGGATTTTTTTAAGGATCTGTTGATATGGTGCCTTATAACACTTAGTTTTCTAATATTGAGCAAATTTTGCATAACAAAGATTGCCAGCCTTTTTCTTTACCTAAAACTCTTTAACTTCGGTTCCCAGGAAGAAAGCATTTGGATTAGTTATAACCACAAAATCAGTTATTGTTGATGGGATTAGTTGTGACCCAGGCTTCAAGGTTCATTCCTTCATTCACTAAACATTTATTCACACCTACTATTCTCCTAAATTATTTGACTAGGAAGATCTCTATTTGGCTCTCTCATAAGATGAGCCCAGATCTATTCAGTTTTGCTTATAAGACCTTCAACAAGTCACTCAACTCTTCAAACCCTCTTTTTAACCTATGAGACAGAAACAATAATTACACTTCCACATTCCCTGATGCAAGACCCACTTCCTCAGTTCTTTAAGCTCTGTTTCATGGTACCACCTCACGGAAGTCTTCTCTTACTGCCCCCATTGTGAGATTATAGCTCTCCTTTTATGCTATAAGATAGGTTCTCACCCAGCCTTTGTCTATAAATCTGAGAACAGCACACACTTATAGCCTAATTTCTGATTCCCTCCAGCATACAGAAAATCCCCAACTTGCATTACCATGGGGGGACTTGCAAAATTTTAGTTTCACAATGATGGGAAAACCACAGTCTTTCCATAGATACTGTACCTAGACTCTTTGAGTTTTTCTCTTTTCCCAGAAAGCATTATATGATTCAATATTTTTCATAGTGTTGGGAAACAGCAGCCAGCTGTAGCCACCAAGTCACAAAGACACACATACAAGATCCCACGGTGGGAGGCTGTTAAGCTGTGGTGCTTAGTATGTTACATGTACTGAATGTATTTTGCCTTGTGCTATTTTGAATTTAAAGTGAGTTCATCAGGGCCATTGCCCTACTGTAAGTTTCAGAGCATCTATATCTTATTCTCCATAAGTTTCTAAAGTCATCTGATGCTTTGAACACGAGTGCTTCAGAGCCTAGAATTATGGCTGCTATGGCAACATGATCCAACTGTGTGCTTAATAAAGATAGAATAAATGAGATGAACATGCAAAACATGTGACTTCTATCTGGCCCAAGGTGAGTAGATGCTCATTGAACTTATCTATAAATATGGATACTTCATGACGCTTTCACATGAATCATCAGGTGTCAGATGATAGCACACTCAAGGTATTTGTGGGGAGTAATGAATGGATTCTTTACCTAAGGTGACTTGGGAGCAGGAATAGTGATGAATGCCTACAATCCCAGCAGTGAAAAAGTCTGAAGAGGGAGGATCATAAATTCCAGCTCCACATAGGCCATGTAGCAGGATTCTGTATCAGAATTTTTCTAGAAACATATGGGCTGGGGATATAGCTCAGTGTGAAGGGGCTGAGTTTGATACCTAGTACTTTAAAAATGAAAGAAAGAAAAAAAGAGGTAAGGGAGGGACATGGAGTAGGGACCATTGAGGAAAACTGATAAGGGATGATGACGATGCCTCCGGGATGGAGGTATTACAGAAACCTTGTCACCCTCAGACCTAAGGAATAGGAGAGGGAGTGTTCAGGAAGCAGAGAGCAGGTGAGGCTGCATGAGAATGTCCCTCAGGGGAAGTGGAGGCTGTGGAGGAGGAACATTGCCACAGGGAAATAGGCATCCCAGCATCACTGACTTTAGCCATTGGCTGAACCCGGGGGCCAGAGTGCAGGGGGTCCCTCAGGAGGGAATCCATCAAAGCCAGCCTCTAAAGGACCTGAGCAGAGTGCTAGGGTGTAGAACAGATCCAGGGGAGCACAGATCCTGCTCCCTAACACCAACTGGATGCATTTAACTTGCACCATCCAAGAAATTTTACGGAGTGCTACTCTGATAGACTATTTTCCAGTAGCATCTTTTGGTTTGGTTCTTTCCCTTCTTAACCTAGCAGCTCCCCAAAGAGTTGCTTTGCTGGGACGTCTGCCTTGGGCGAATACTTCATTCCCCTAAGGCCTATGAAGGCCACACTCATTGCATGTGTCCATGCTCCATGGCACTTTCCTGATTCTGCTTTCCTGATCTACATCTCTGGCCACACAAAATAAAAGAGCTCTGTGGCTGGCAGCCCCCGTGTTCACGCTGCGGTACAGTTTGTCTGCGCATCGTTAAGCAGCTGCCATAGATCCCCCCAGAGGTTGCTACATTTCAGAGCTGGGTGAGGTAATGGGGATTATTTAGCCTGAGTTAAGCTTGTAAAAGTGCTTTGGGAATCTTTGGAATGAAAAGAGCTGCACATACCCAAAGTATTTGTTATTAATTATACAATATATGTCCAGAGTTGGAGCAAAGAGCCCCATTTGGGTGTTGTCTCTCACCTAGTAAAAATGACTATTTTGCATGGATAAGACTTAGCTAAGACATGAAATGTAGTAAAATAAACTTTGGGCAATGATTGGTGATGGAAAATTTTTAAGTAATTTTCCTACCTATGCGGTGGGAATGTTGATGATTGTTACATCATTTAGAGTGCAGGAGGATGTCACAGTAGTAATGTGTACGAACTAACTTATAAGGAGTTCTTCTGAGGGGTCAGATAAGCTTCTTGGGATAGTGGTTAGATTATCGCAAGAGTCCTTGGCATGCAAGGCTGGTCACAGACTCGGTCCTGCAAAGGAAATTCAACCTCTCCCTCTCTCCCTTGGAGCAGAGCCAGGTGTGACTCAATTAATTGAGGGCACTGAAGAGCCTGAAGACAGTGGGACATGGGAGGGGGGCAGGACCTTAAGCCAGTACTTCCCTCCTGGGGTAGGACAGGTGGTAGGCAGCTTAACCCAGCTGCTGAAGCTTGGAGGAGATCCAGCCCAGCAGGCAGAGTTTTACATCCAAGAGAGATGTAAGAGAACAAGCCAAGAGTTGATTTCTGAAGGTCTAATGTAAGTGTCTATGTGTGCAGAACAGTGAAACCAGGAGTATGGTCATGACAGGTGCATGGATATCTGTCACCAAGGACTGTAGCTCCGACCAATATAGGACACAAGCTCCAACATTCACCTCTAGAAGGAAGACAAGCCATTGGAAACCATGGGAGAGGCCGGAAAACCATTAAGAAAGATAACCAGGTTCAGGGAATGGCAGCAATTCCAAAATTTATGTAGAGTTTACTTGGAGAAAAGATTCTGGTTGGAAGTACAAATCTGAAACTGTTTACATAGAACTTTATGTAAGGTTTCCATATTAAAAACAGTAATAACCATGGAACAAAGCTTCATGCACTACTGCTAAGTCCAAACTAGTCATCAGAAGTGAAAAGCAAAATTAGGATGGACATGCAGAAAGTAAGATCCATATCTCAGCTCAGCCATCTCTGCCAAGCACCAGGTGGTGCCTGAAAGGCCCATCCAGTGCACTCTCTCTATTTTCGCAGTTCACTCCCGAATGGTTGTTTGTACCCATGTGTATGATACAAATGAGACTCTGGCAAAATTCTCATCTTTTCAGCATTCTCAGGAGGATATGCCACGTATATCTTAAGAGCACAATGCTAGCTGTACGTGGTGGTGCACATTTGTAATCCCAGTGCCCTGGAAGACTATGGCAGGAAGATCACAAATCCAAACTCAGACCGAACACTTTAGTGACATCCTGTTGCAAACAAACAAACAAACAAACAAACACAAATGTTAAAGACTGAGGATGTAGCCCAGTGCAAACACCTATGATCCAATCTCTGATAACACACTAAAGAACATCAACAACAACAAAAACAATGCTATGCATGTATTAAGTGACTAATAACCAACTGAAATTTCATATTCCTTCAAAATAATGCATTGAAGATTTTTCACAACCAACACATCTCATCAACCTTCTCTCTTTATCACATTCTCAGCAATCAGTGAGTGTGAGTGTATGTTATACAAACTAGTATCTGTGTGTGTGTGTGTGTTATACAAATCACCAAAACAAACTTTTTTTTTTAACCTCAGTGTCTTTTTTTTCATAGATTGGACCATCTTCCTGCACAAGCGTTTTAACTGAGAACTAAGTTTTAACTGAGAACTAACCAGTACTCAAAAAGTCAGAAAATACCTGTCCCCATTTTAGAGTTTGTCTTTTGTGTCAAAGGCAGTTAGCAGAATCCTCCTCAGCACAATGCCACAGAACTCCTGTAAGTCACCCCAGTTTGGCCCCAGATGGTACACTGTGCCCGTGTGGCAGGGACAGGTGTAGGGCTAGAGATACACACAGGTGTCCCGGCCTCAGCGCTGGAGATCTGATTCCGTAGGCTCAGGGTGGTATCCGAGAATGCTAAGGAGATTTTTAGGAACCAGGGGCAGAAAGTCACTCTGCCAAATTCCAGCAGACAGCCATTTAGAAATGAAAACAATGTCTGAGACTGCAACAAACACGTGTGTTTTCCCATGAAACAATACAGAGAATTCAAATCCAGAGACCGCATCTCTCCTGCTGTACCACATTCTATATGCAAACTTGTGCAGCCCACCACACCTTTGCAGGCTCTCTGAGCTTTTGCCCAGAGTGTATGAAATCCCAGAAGCAGGGATATGATTAGTATCCACAGCCAGCTTGGCAGAGACACTCTGTAAAGACAGCCCTGAACAAGGAAGCTCTGGCCCTGTGCTGTGTTGATTTCAGGGATCTATCCTGAGTGTCAACTAAATTCATCTTGACCTTACAACAGATGTTTCCACTTAATTTTTCAGAGCCATAGATGGTAATCAACTTACAGCAAATCTTTGTCTCCAACACAGCCACCTGGCTTCCCACAGCAAATCTCTGGGTGGAAAAGTTTGAGAGAGGCAGAGAAATGGGATGCTTTATAAATGCCGGCTCTTGTAGGTGTACAGAAAGAAAAATTGATTTAGATCAGAAAGATTGAGAAATACACTCTGTAATCCAGGTCCTTAGAGGCAAAAAGAGATTTGCACATCAGGATCCCCAAGCAGATAAAGCCCAGACTCTTTGAGATAGTGCTCCTCAGATGGTGATGTGCATACCAGCCAGACAAGGTCTTGTACAATGCAGAGAAGCAGTAGTGGGCCCTGAATAAGTATCTGCAAGCATCCACAGGCCCTGAGCTGCCACTGTCCTCTAGGCTGAGTTCCACAGATAAATTATCAGTGCTACAAGGTCACTGCCCCAGAGGCCACTTGTCAGGGCACTGAAGGGACATGACCCTCCCTTCTCCTGGGATGCACAGTCAGTTTCCATTTTTTGTCCCTCTTGCACTGATGAGAACCCCAGAGAACCCTCATGTAGATTCAGGGTATTTTGCAATTGTGATTAAGGAAAAGTAATGCCGTGATTTCAATATATCTGTTTCTTAAAAGTTCTTTAATTCATGCTCTTTAATCTTTAATTCATGATGGGGTTATGAAAGGGCAAGTTTGGATTCCACAACATGGTCACTGCTACTCTTTACATTTAAATGACTGCTCGGATCTGGGTTTTGGTGTAAACCGGGAGAGCATTCAGCTCTGTGCCTCTGCCATCTTCCCTCCTCAGAGGTCCTTGCAGGGAATGGTGTGTGTTTCTGAGCTCGGGTTAAGTCCTGCTCCCTGTGCTTATGGACCCTGTGGACCCTGAGCCCAGCACTGAACTCATTACGATAGCCACAGTGAAACCCCTGAACGATCGACCAGGAAATGTGGCTGACAAGACAGCTGATTTGCATAAAGATGGGCCTCAAGTGCCAGGCCTAACTTCATGGGGACACACAATAGCTCAATCCACCTTTTAGAAGGTAGAGCCATGTCCACCCACATGGGCCTTCTCTGCTTTCTCTGACCATCCACACTGTTACCTCTTACTATGCATTGTGTAAACATCAAAATCTAACATGTATTTATTCATCAATTTCCTGTTGTCCTAACGCGGGAAGATAATTCTTTCCTCAAAGCCTTGCTAGGATCTGTGAATGGAATATAGGTTCTATCAGAGTCACACTGGTAGAAACCACCATGTAACCCATCCCCCAAGCCCCACTACAGGCATGACTAATAATGCTTAACCCAGATTATTAAGGTTTCTATGCAACTTTTCAATAAGCACTCAAGAAAATAATTCTATAACCTAAAGAATTCACTTCCTAAAGAATGTCACTTACACTCAAAAGCATTTTCAGTAAGGAACTTCTTCTGCCACCTGACTATTTCTTTGTGCTAAGAGTTTTATAGGAAAAAAAGGGAATGAAAGGTCACAACACAACTACCATGAATTCCACTCCCTGCCTCCCACCTGTTCATGGGCATCTTTCATAGCACATCCCCTGTGGTGTTAGGACAAAATGACAAAACCACCGCTCAGTACCACAAACAAACCCTGGGGAGGGAAGTCTGCAGCTCCTGTTGCTAGTAGTTGGCAGGCAGTCCTACTCTACCAATATAAATCAAATGTGTTTTTAAAACTTCTGTGCATGTATGCTGAACATACAGGCTTGTACCTTCAGAGGAAAGACAGAAGCTCTTAGGTATCACCCATGACATAGCTCGGCTTGAGAGGATTTCAGTCATCACAGAAAGTTTAGTTGAACAATGGTCCAAAAAGATACACACCAGATTCAGAGAGGCCATTGCTTTTAGAAATTGAGACTTGGGAGATGGTAGAAAGGGAGTTACTATTATTTCTTAGTTATATGATTCTTTAGTTTGTTTTTTTTTCAAAGAGTATGATATTTTTAATGCCTCAACATCATGGAAAACCAAATGTGTAGGTTGGAAATCTGACTTTTAATTAAATGTATCTGGGGCCTCGTTTGGTCAATGTGTCCTGTTTCTTTATGTTCACGTAGGAATAGAGGTGGAGTGAATAGATGTGGAGAAAGTCCACATACACACAGTTCTGTGAACAAGGCAACGATATCTGTGCTGACTTTTTTCATTTCTGCTTCACAGATAAGGCACGGAGGAATGTAGGTTTTCAAACTACATCTTTGAGTTCAACTTAGCTTAACCATTTACCAGTTTACCCCGAGGATTGCTCTGTCAGGTGCCATGTCAACCTGTCGATCCTCGTATTGAATAAGTTTGATAAAATTGTCATTTTAATATTTCCTGTTTATATTATCTTATAAAATTAATGGAAAAAATCCACTTTTGGTCACCCTGTATTTAAACATTGGACTTGTAAGTGGTTAATTTGACAAACACTCGTTGAGAGCCAACTGTGCTCAGGCCTGATGAGAGTAAGAAGATGAATATGAGCCCGCAGGGGCTTATGGTCCAGTGGAAAGACAGATCTAGAAGCAGAGAATTCCAAGCCCGGCTCAGGGATATAGATGGAGGCGTGCGAGGCAAATGATTTGGGAATTCAAGGAGGTCGGTCAACCCAGCCCTGAAGAGCAAAAGAAACCACAGTGCACAGTGCACAAATCAGTGAGGTAAAGGAGGAATTTTAAGAGGTGGGACACGAGCAGGGGCAAGGGAGACTTAAACCCCAGGGCCTCCTTCATCCCTGAGCAAAATGACCGAGGCTCTGCAACTGGCAGATGAGCAAGATCCAGCGGGTCAGTGTCCCTGCTGGCCAGGTGCCTGGGAGGCACTGCCATTTCTTCTCCATCCCAAGTGAATCCAGTCATAGTGTTAATATCAACATCGCCAACAGCTGCTTTCCCGGACCCCAGACTGTGTTCACTATCCCTGTGCCGAGGACAATGGTCTCTGTTTCTACCACCTAGCAAACCTGTGAAATAAGCACCATGTTCCCATTTGGTGGAAGGGAATGTCAAGGTTGGAAAAGCTGGACAATATTTCCCCAAATCCTACATTGCCACAGAAGTTCAGAACTTGACCAAAGCTAAAAAGTTCACACTCGAGTGCTTCTTCTGCCGGCAACTGATGATTCCCGGGCTGTGACTGTGGGTCCGCCTCCTAGAAGAGTTTGGGAATTGATTCTCACAAACAATTAGCATTCACAGTCTTGGTCTCTTGAAGGACAGGCAGCACACAGATCTCTTGGTTTGGTTTGGTTTGGTTTGGTTTGGTTTGGTTTGGTTTGGTTTGGTTCGGTTCGACCTAGGGCCTTTGCACTAAACTATATCCTTCTCCAAACTTTTTAAACTTCTTTTTAAGTTTTGCAGCTCAATTTTGTTAAATTGTCCAGACCATTTTAAATTCCAGATCCTCCTGCCTCAGCCTCCCAGAGTGCTGGGGTCACAGGCGTGTGCCGACACAGCTGGCTTAGAACTCGGTTATGACCGTGCTGCACTTCTTTTCATAGCAGGCTGCATTCTAACCGTGAGAGAGTGGCCTGAGCTCTGCAGGGGCCGCAGCTACACCCTGGCAAGCCTGGGTAGATTTCCACCCACCCCTTCCCAGCTCCAGGGGCTCACAGCGGCTGCAGGGGATGGGTATGGACTCACACTCTGATCATGGAATAACTCAGGTTTTGCCCTTGAAATGCTCACAGCCAGCAGCTTCTGCATCACACACTGGGCACATCTCGAGACCTCTCTGCCTAACTTCAGCCACTGGCCAAGGCCGAGTGTGGCCTCGTCAGGGAGCCGCCAGCCTTCGGACCCACTGGCAATCCTCAGCGCTCTGTGCCTCTGGCGGAGGGAGACTGTAAGGACAGCGCCCACCCCATCGCTACCACGCCTGTCCTGTCGGCCCTGCTCCTCCCCATCGTCCCCTGGAAGCTTCCCTAGTTTCTTCTTTAAACAGAGTACAGAGAGCCACAAACGGGGAAAGACATTTTTAACCAGTTACCAGACTCCTTTAACTCCAACTCGAGCCCCTCCAGGTGAGCTTGGAATTCCATTCGGGGTGGAAGTTGCTGGAGCCATGAGACACTCCGAGCCAGAGTAGCGTGGGTTCCGTGTGTGTAACCTAGAGTCGAGGCCTGCCTGGCTGACAGGGTCACCACGCAGAGACTGGGACTGAGCCTGAGGAGTCCACAGCGCTCCGAGCTCAGCTATCTCCCTGCGGGTGTGTGGCAGGGGGCCCGGTAAGCTCTCTGGCTGGGTCCCCAAAGGCACCTCTATACTTCTGGGACCCCAAATCCAGTGCACTTCTCATTAGCAAGCAAGAAGTCCTGATTGTCCTTCTCACTGTCATTGGTTAGTATTTATATTCCTGTACAAGGAAGTTGTTCCAAACCACAAATAAGCATCATATGAAACACTATAACACACACATGCACACACACACACACGGACGCATGTGCACAAACCTTACAAAGAAGGCACAGGTTGAGCATGACTATTCTGATAACATAGAATCTGAAATGTTCCAAAATTTAAACAGTTTTGAGCACCAACATGATGCTACCTGGGAAATTCTACACCTGATCTCATATGACAGGTCACAGTCAAAACACAGTACCCTAAAAATATTGTGTAATGGCCAGGCATGGTGGTGTATGCTTGTAATCCTGGGAGGCTGAGGCAGGAAGATCAAAAGTTCAAGCCCAGCCTGGGTTTAGCAAGACCCTATCTCAGAAATTAAAAGCAGATTTAGCAAGGGCTCAGTGTGAAGATCCTGGGTTCAATTCTCAGCAATGCAATATATATATATATATATATATATATATATATATATATTATTAACTTATTCAGGCTATGTATATGAAGTGTATATTGAAACAAATGAATTTTGAAGTTAGGTTTGAGCTCCATCCCCATTCTTATGTATGTTCAAATATTTTAAAATTTAAAAATCTGAAATTCAAAGCACTTCTGGCCCCAAGCATTTCAAATACGAGCTCCTCAACAGTGGGACAAGGTGGGATGGAGATTGCTGGGAACATGCTGTGATGATGAGGAATCAGGACTGGAGAACAGGACCCCGCTTCTAGAGGGAAAGATGTTAATAGGCTTTAAGTGACATGTGGGCAATTAGGCCTCGTGTTGCACTGATCCTAATTTCCTCTGGGCTGCCGATCTCCCCTCAGCAAAATGGGCCTCGAGTCTCTGCCCAATAAAGGCTGCTTTGCTTGTTAATTGATTTCTCTGTATCCCCTAGGTGCAAGACGAGGGTCTTAAATCTGACTGTTCCATGTCGCAAAGAATGCTGTACAAAAGGCAGGTGCGCGCGCACGTGTGTGTGTGTGTGTGTGTGTGTGTGTGTGTGTGTGTGGACACACCACTCAGAAGCAGTGTCTACCCAGTGAGCCTTCACCAAGTCAGCCAGAGCATGGGACAGTCTGGAAATCAAATTTAAATGATGAGGGAAACTGAAGAGAACACATCCACATCGCCTTAGAAAAAACAATGAGATCTTTGTCTAATTGCTCGTTTATCACAGATTTTATCTCAGTCTGCCAACCAGTGAAACTGAAAAGGTGGCAACTGATTTAGCCTTGTTCCTCTACCCCTCTAACCAGCATGTGCTTCTAATGAAACAAAGACCATGTAACCGAATGTTCTATCACCTCCCCTAATTGAAAAGTAATAAAAACGTCACAAACGGTGTCAATTATCCATACAGGGGCTGCTTTCCTATTTACCTTTTGAGACATCAAGTGGTTCTGGAAAATGCTTCAGGCTGCCCCCACCCCCACCCCAACTGCATAATATTTCTTTCGTAAGTGACAAGCAGCAACAGAATTCCCTGGATGGTGTCTGGTCATTAAATAGCTGCTGGGATTATGATTTAAGTTGGATCCAGACATTCAAACACAGAATGGAAAAAAAAAGTCAAAATACTACAAAAAGTGAGTGTCGGTTAATTATGATCTGAAAGTCAATAAAGTCATCTGATGGCAGATTTAGGGGAAGTCATTAGAAAGTGGAATTCGACTGCGAGAGGACTGCAGGCTAACACAGCTCTGAAAGCAGCCTGCTTCATTAGGGTCTTCAAATGCGCTGGGGGTGCTGCCCCAGGCGTGCATCCTGCCCTCCCCCAGCTCAGAATGGAGGGAGAATCTGTGGGACCTTTGCAGCAGTAGTGAGTAAAGAATCAGGCGTCCAGGTGGCCTGCATGCATGACTATTTTTTTAATTTCTAACAATGAAATTACAAGCAGAAATCAGCTCACTCTTTTAAAAAAGAGCCAACCAACTTACAGATCCCACTGCAGGCAGAGTCCAGAATGTGCTCAGCCAGGTTGCAGGGACCAGGGCCAGCTGTGTGGAGTGTGGCCATGAAGGAGATCAAGGGGTGCTAGGCTGCAGTTAGCATCTATGAACCCTTCTTGAACGCGATAGGATATATTTGCTTTAGTGTGGAATTAGCTTTGCCTGCCCTGGAACTTAAGTCTCCCGAAGCAAAGCTATAAAATAGGGAATGTTTACCTTTGCTTCCTCCCTGCCAGGATCCCCTTCTTTTGAGGGGCCCGTGGTTCTCTGCTCATTTGTCCTTGTGGCTTAGGGTCACACTCCTCAGTCTCTTAAAATTTACCCATCGATTGCACAGATTAAGCACCCATCCCAGGATACCTCGCAGGCCCATGGGGAGGCAAGGTACAAAGATGAAGTGAATTATAGTCTTTGTTAACACTGTTAGAAAAATAATACTATTCTTTTGAGATACTACTCTCTAGAAGAGTGTCCTGTTTGTCCCCTGTATTAGATAAGGTAACGTAGTTTGAGATTAAGAAAATGTTGTCACTGTACTACGGAATCCAGATCTCTATATCCAAAAAACAAAAGCAACAACAGCAGCAACAAAAATCCTAACACCCCTCCTGAAATAATCAGACCCAGGGAAGGGGGCAGAAAGAAGGCAGCAGATAATAATATAAATTTGCACTGTTAGGTTTGCTATCTTAGAGGTGTCTTAGATGTGAATAAGAGTACTCAGCCCCTAAAAACCAACTTTTCTCTGCCTTAAAACATGAAAGTAAAGAGCTGGAATTACACATTTCTCAAAGTTGCTATCTTTGAGAAATTAGGAGTCTCACAAATCACTATGAAATCTGTGGTGCCCAAAATGGGGAAAAAAAAGAAAAGGTAAAGGCAATTTAAGAAAGCAATAGATTCACGGGTTCAGAAGACAGTAAAAGACAAGGGAATTCAGCTTTATTAATACTTAACTACAAACTAAACAACTACGAGTTGTCTCTTTTTATTTATTGAGTTTTTTCTTTTTTGTATTTTATATCAATACATCTTGGCAATGCATATTGGTTACATTTATCACGTGAAATTTGTACATACATCACATCTTAATTCTTTTATTTTTTATTTTATTCCCTTCCCTTCCCATGCCTCTTTGTTCCCTTCAACTCTAGATTCCCCTCCCTTTTGCAAAAGCTCTGTTTTTTCTTTTTGTCTATTCTCTCTTTTTCTAAATCCCTTTGTCTGCCATTGGTGAGAGTTAGTGAGACGGGCATAGCAGTTTGCTGCTTCTTGGAGTTATAAACTCCTATAATCTTTTTAATGAGTTAATTTTTTAAATCAGTAATCATGAAAATGTTCACACTTCATGAATCCAGCCTGGTAATTCTTCCAAGAAGCTAAGCTCAGGGAATAAATAAACTGGGGTGCATTTGAAACTCTGAGCACGAAATACATTCATCACCTCTACCCCTCCTGTCCCTGTCACCCATGCGGCTGCCAGGCCCCGGCCTGCTGAGCGGAGGCTGCTCCTCGGCGACCCCCACCCCCTCCCCAGAACTCTTTTCAAACACACTGAAGGAATCCAGATGTTCTCTTGACCCCCTCATGGTCTCACCTCGTGTGCAGCCCTTGCTCCTTTAACCCCAAGGCTATTAGCATGTCTCTGCCTGCTTTTCTCTGCTTACTTTGCTTACTTTGTCTGCACATTGCTCCTCTTCCACTTAGGCTGAGGCACAAGTTTGTTTTTCTCCCAACTCATTATCTTCTCTCAGAAATTCATGGAGATTTGGTGGGCACACTGCAGCCTTCCCAAGTGTCAGTACTGCTGCAGTGTCACCTCTCTAGTTTTGCATCTATCGGTCATTTTAATGGCAATTTGGAAGGAGAGGAATTGGACACTTGTGCTGACATCACAGTCTTACCTGGCCTTTTTGTCTAAAACTTCAAACCAGAGACACAGAAAAGCAAGGAAGGAGGAGAGAGCGAGCAGAGAAAGGAGAGATGTATTTGTGTAGCCTCCTTCATAATTACAGACAACTCCTCTCAAGTTCATTTATAAGTACGAGTTATTTTAAAGTTTTCCATTTCACTAAATGCTACAGGGATGGGGAGGGAAGGATATTAGGAGCAGAAAAGAAAATAACTGTAGAGCAGCAGACTTCTCAGGGAAGAATCGATTAAGTGGGGTACCAGTCCGGTGGGGGGGGACTGGTTGGCTAGTTAGGACTTCTAGAATCTAATCAAGATCATCGGCATCCAGAGAAGCCACGGCGTAAGTGAGACCCATCCAAAAGTAGCAAAAAGGGTGAGGAAAATCTAATTTTGTCCTCTGCAATTTTACCTACAAATCTAGGAGTGACAATGGCCTCCTTTGCAATGCCTGAATCACCCTGCTCTCCCTGATGAATGGCACTGAGATGTTTGACAACACAGAACCCATTTCCTCACGGAGTTTTTAATTTAGTAGGTCATTGACAAAGTGAATCTTGGATAGACAAATGCCTCCCAGAGGACGTACAGTTTTGGCAAAATATCACCAGAGATTTGCAGGGGCAGAATCAATATCTCCAATACCCTTTAAAACATATTGGACAGAACAGTTGTAGTGACTGTATTCAACTTCATCCAAAGACTAAATATCTTTTCTTTTCCACTTTCAGGGTGCCACATATTTTTACACTGAGTTGCTTTAGATACCATATGGCACATCCTAGTAAAGATACTCGTGCAAAAATGAAAGAAAAAACCCTAAGGTTTATTTTGCTATTATTTTCAAATCATTGATCACCCTCACAAAATTGCCATTCAATTCCAGAAAATTTCTTGTCATAACATGAATGTGATTTGTGTCCTATATATGTGGGGTGTGTGTGTGTGTGTGTGTGTAGGAAATAGTCCTTAAAACCAGGCTGATTATAACAGGAAAATGCTTGAGAAAAGAAAAAAAAGCTGATCAAGAAAATTTCGGTGATGTTTAACAGCTGTTTCATGGGTACATATCTGTTATATTTTTTAGACATAATTAAATGTGATTTTAATAATCATTTGGTATTTAAATAATATACAATTATTGTCATGGAATTTTAATTAAATGCACATTTTCTTCTAAAATATGAAGCGTTACCACTGTGAAAAGACCTTTTCTCTCCTAAGAACATTTTTCAAAGTAACATTCCCTGTGATTCAGTAAAGAAAAAAAAATTCTTCTGCAATATTATTTACCTCTCCACATTAATCCAGCATTTGATGAGTCTTGAAGGAATGAAAGGCAGGAATTTTAACTAAGTGAGTGTTCTCATAATCTCCTAATGAGGATAATGAAAGCGGCCCACAGAAGGATGCATTTAAGATAAAACATACTTCAAGTAAACAGCACATAAGAAGCAGAAGTCACTTCTGTCCTCTCTCTTTTGGGGCATTTCCTGTATGCCATGGTGGTGGAGTAGTTCTATTCCATCTTCTTTACCTTTGTTCTGGTTTTCTTTAGGAAACTTTATATCTCATGCTTTCTACCTCCCCACCCCCAATATTTGAAAGCTAAGAACTTAGATCTACCATAAAAGCAAGTTTATAAATGCAGTATAACTGTCCAACTCACCAACTACCCTTTCCCCAGTTTCCAGAACCTTTCAGGGTTGTGTGCTTACAAAAATTTGCATCTAATAGACCTCTGCACTTTCTATAATTTTCTACAGTTATGTTTAAAGTATCATTTTTTTCTGATGTTGCTCCTTTTTTTGACTCCTGCTGGCTGGCTCTCCACCTATTCTTATCTCTGCCCTCAAAATATCTATTTCGAGTGAATGCTGTCTATGACAGACCCAGGGTCTAAGGAGTAGTCTTAATAAACCAAAGACCTGACAAAGCCAATGATGTTTTCTGAATAAAACTAAAATGCATGGCTCTTCCCTGTCAGCCAACAGCACAGATTCCAGGGCTTGGTTTTCTTTTAGTCTGTGTGTTTGCTTTACATCTTGAATGTCTAAGAACCTCTGACTTACCCATGTTGACTACATTTTGACCCAGTTTAGGACGAAAGATGTTTTGTTACATAAGGAGTGAGTCTGACACACTTCTGGATAATGTTTTTTTTTAATTTAAAAAAGAACAAAGAATAAAAACAATGATATAGGGTTTCAAAATAAGATAATAGGAGGTTAACAATGGTTAACCTGTTATAAATTGTTAGTTAGGTTTTTTGGCATGGTGGAGAAACAGAGGCAGACAAAGGAAAAGGAACTTTATTGTAGGCACAGAAGGACTACAGAAGAGTAAAAGAATCCTCTTTTCAGCACATGAAGAAGCTGTCAGGGTTTCATTAGGTTTGACAGAGGGTTGAGTTTGAAGGGGTGGGCAGAACGACATATTGACAGCTGATTGGGGAGACACTGGCTCACGCACAAAAAGCAGAAAGTTCAATTTGGGCTTGGAAGAAGAACAGAAATTAATACTGAAGGGACACGCTGTTGTTTTGGGGTCCAGCACCATGTTGGGCGGTGCCATGCTGGTTCTGACAGAGTTTCATATGGGTGAAACCTATCATTCTCATCTTTTGTTGTTGAGGGTGATGACTCTCAATGACTTTCCTCTGTGGGTCACTTTCCTCTGTGATCCCATAATTTCCTTGATCAGAAAACCAGGGACCCACAGAATTATGGTATGTCACTGTAGAGGTTCATTTACATCCCGGGTCTTCACTGACATCCGAGGGTTAGAACCAAAATATTGGTTGTTCTCCTAGCCCGTTTATCTTTTTAGTTTTTGGTCTCCAACTTCAGTTGTTGAACATCCAGAAGACATGATTGATAACATTATAGTGTAATAAGACAGTCAGCTTAACATTATCCTATCTGAATAGCAAGCACCTTAGAACATAAAGTAGAACCATTATTTTTTATCAACGATGGGTGTCCCAGTATTTAAATCACTGCAAGACGTTAACAGTTACATGTTTTACACAGAAAATTTGAAATCAAAACCATACATACGTTGTAGCATGACAATTATGATATTTTGTAACAAGCTGAATTTCCATTTTGACATGAAATACCCCTTTTAGTCACTCATCCCTAATAAATAAAAACGTTTTATTTAACTTGTTGACCTTTGGTGGGATGTACATTACATAAGTTTTTGTTAAGGGCAGAGGTCAGAATCTGAAAGAAAACATATCATCATATACAATCCCTGTTTTACATTTTGGAAGACCTGTAAATCTGGAGGCATGAATACAGTTAATCACAATGAAAATTTTGATTTTCTAAATTTGGTTTTGTATCTAGAGCATCTTTAATGAAAAAAATCTAATTGTATTACTTTTACAAAATTTAACCTTTTGATGATGGCTAATATAAATCCCAATAAAAACATTTAACATAGTATTTTTGAACAGTGAGAGTATCTTAAATCATGATATATAAACAACAGTACACAGTAAATTTATACAACCAATTATAGCATCATTTTGACCAGCTGGCAACTCAGGTGGAAGCGTTTTAGATCTGTAACCCATATTAAATTTTAAACAAATGCTCCAAAAATGAAAGAAAAATTTTTGAGCTCCAGTAAAAAAAAAAAAAACAGTTGTTTGTGCATATGACAGAGAAGCATATATAGATGATCTGTACATATTGGATGTATAAATATATACATTTAACAGACAAACACCTTATAAAATCAGAGTGCATCAAACATATTTAGCTAATGTGAATTATAATAATTTTTTATAATTTTTACATTTGTGAATATAAATAGATGAGTTATAATCTTTCTGTAGGTCAACTCACAGAGATCTCTTGTAATAAGAATCAAAAAGAATAAAATCTTTTACATCTGTGAAAGCAAAGACAGTTATTAAAGTAAAGACAGCTATTAGGAAGTCATAGGAATTAGTCACCAATTGGAGCTCTTTTATGTAGCTGTGGGTGTCTGTTGAGAAAGAACTTGGCTTCTGGGGGATTTGGGATATGTCAGAGAGTAAAAGGGACATGAACACAGACTAAGCCTTTAGGACCTGACACCTCGTGGTGGGTTAGTAGAGCGCAAAGCGAGTCCACTCTAAAGATGGTTGGGGCAGAGATAGTGGCAGTGACACATGACTGGAAGGTAGCAGCAAGCAGGAAGGGACACAGGATGGCAGGGAACCTGAGGAGTCAGAAGGTGGCAGAGATTGGGGGAAATCAGAAAATGACAGAGGTTGGGAGGAGTGAGATCGAGTATGATGAACAGGCGGGGAAAATGGTCATGGCGTGGGGAGGAAGAGCAGGAGGAAGCAGGGACGATGGAGAGGGGAGGAGAAGATGGCAACAGAGAGGAACGGGAAGTCTCTCGGGGACGTGGGGGGGTGAGGGCAGAAGGGACACGATCCATAGGGTCGGTGGGATTGTCAGGTGGAGGATTTAGCAGTGTGGAGTGGACCAAAAGAGCTTGGGATGCCCTTCATGTCTGAATAAGGGAGGGATGTGCCCTGAGAGCAAAAAAGCCCTGTTCATAAGAAATCTCTGGCCAAGTCATCTGGCAATAAAAAACCAGCTTTTTAGGTTTAAGTGTCTTTTTGAGACTGAGAGTCCCCAGGTGTCTCAACAAGCATCCAAGCAGTATGTCTTCTGGGGAGCAGGAAGGAGTACCTCCCATGGTGGCCGAATTAGAGATGAGCTGGAGGATACAAAAGCCAAGCCACAACCCCCTGGAGAGTCATCACCCTTCCCAGGATTGTGTGAGTGAGAGAAATTCCCAACACAGCCTCTGCCAGTTGTCACCAAGGGAACAAGGGGGGAGACCTGAAGGACACGGTCCTGAATGACAGGGGAGGATCCTGATGTGGGCCCATGATTTCTGAGAAAGGAACCCTGGAGCGAGAGACAGCTCCACTGTGAGAGCTGAGGTGGGTTGGTGCTGGATAGATGCTAGTAACAGCAGCAGCAGAGAGAAGAGAAAGAGGAAAAAGGAAGCAAGAGAAAGTGGAGAGGTGGCTCACTGATGGGAGGAGCACAAACCAGGGGTAGCCCCAGAAGCCACTCACAGTAGAGAAACAGAGGCAGAAAAAGGAACAGGACTTTATGGTGAGCATGGAAGCGCTATAGAAGAGGGCAAGGTCACTCTAAGATATACAAAGAAGCCATTGGGCTTTTTAGGTTTGACAGGGCCGGTGTTTGAAGGGGTGGGCAGCATGATGTATTGACAGCTGATTGGGAAGATGCTGGTGTGCCCACAAAAAGCAGGAAGTTCAGTTTGGGCTTGGAAGAAGAACACACGAATCAGAATTGGAGGGACCCGTTATCATTTTTGGGTCCAGTGCCATGCTGGGCAGGCACCACACTGGATCTGACAGAATTCTATATGCGTGGAACCTACCACTTATCTTCAAGGTAGCTGCTCAGATCACGAGGTACACACATGAAAAACTGATTGAATTATGTAAGCACAAGCTGTTCTTTTCGATGAGCTAATAGAGACTATTGGTATAATTAAACCAAGAGTTAGCATAAGAACGGGAAACCACTGAGTATCATTGTGCTGAAAATACTAACAAGTTTCTCTCAAACATATTTAATCTTTAAAAGCAACTGGGAGGTCAACCTGGTTTCTAGTGTTTGTGGTCATCTCTTACTAGCAATAAAAAGGATATTTCATTATAAGGGTTGGAGAAATTACATAAAGTATAATTAACATTATGATTTAAATCTAAAATGGCTCCCCAAAGTCTCATGTGTTCAGAAGTTGGGCTTCACTGATGAGTATAACATCCCTGTTATCCAGTCTATCAAAAGAACATGGCAAAAGAGAGTATAGTTCTGTCTTGCAGCAGGTCCCAAAGCAGAGGGCTAATCGATCATGGACCTTCCTCCAAAACAGTGAGCCAAAATAAACTTTTCCCCCTTTATAGGTTGGTTGTCTCAGACATCATTTGTAGTAACATAATTGATTGTGCTATTGGAGTCAGGGCCTGGTTAAAGGAAGTGAGTCACTGAGAGTTCCTAGAAGTTGTATTCTTGTCCCTGGCTACTTTTTTCTCTCTCTGATTCCCGGCTGCCTTAGGTTGAGTAGCTTTCTTTTGCCATACCTGTTCACTGTGCTGTTTCTGCCTTAGAATCAGGCAACCATAGACTGAACTCTCTGAAACTGAGTCAAAGTAAATCTATCCTCCTTTAAATTGTGAGTCCCAAGTATATTGTCCCAGTGAGGATAAAACAACTAACATAGAAGGCTACTGGGTTTCTAATATTTCTGGTCATCTTTAGTAATAAAAAGACAGTGCATTTTATTGTAAGGGTTAGACAAATTATACAAACTATAATTGAGTTGCTAGCCACCAGGTTTTAACCCTTGTCTTAGTTACTTCCTTCAACACTGGGTAACAAT
Organism: Hydrochoerus hydrochaeris; assembly: GCA_004027455.1. NCBI lineage: Eukaryota > Metazoa > Chordata > Mammalia > Rodentia > Hydrochaeridae > Hydrochoerus > Hydrochoerus hydrochaeris. The sequence goes on from PVLA01005984.1 coordinate 19,580, forward strand.
ATCCAATGCCCACAACTCCAGAGGAGAAAGGTTTGTTTTGCCTCAGTTTTGTGGGGGTTTCAACCATAGCAAGTTGACTCCAAAGCAGGACACCGCGGCAAAGGGACATTGTAGAAGAGAAATAGTTAATGGCCAGACAGAGGCAGAAAGAAAGATCAAAGGAAAAGGGAGGGAGACAGACCCTTTCAGGCTCACTGACCTACCTGTCCGGACCAGGCTTCAACTACCAACATCACGTTTAGCTATAAACTCATCAGTAGACTAATACACTGACGATTATCATATTCCATGATCCATACACCTCCAAAAACCTCATCTATGAGCCCAATGAGGCTTTGAGAGGTATCTAGATACAAACTATAACTCACCCCCTTAGGTAGAAAGTATATAGGTTGCATAGAGGATGCCAGAAATAACACTTGATTACAAGCTGGGCATAAATATTGTACTATAGTTGAGGACCATAAAGGTCCATATAAGGTTCATCCCCCAGTTTGATGCTATTTGAAAATGCCTTTAAAGTGAAAATAACTTTACATTCTTGCACTAACAAGAAGGTGATGTTTGTGCAACAGAGAAAGGTTTTCAGTTCAGCCACCAAATACAGGAGATGGTGCACATATCACAGGATTGAGTATGAACCCAGGACAAGAAGGGCCAGGAGACAACATGATGGAATCCAGGGCCAATGCTCTCAAGAGTATCAGGTTTCTTGGTTGCACCCTTTGGTCTACCATCTTGGTCCCCAAGGCAGAGGTCCAAGATTAGATATGGAGAGTACGGCCTGGGATGTGGTATCTACACCAAAAGGTGGTGATAAGGTGATACCTCTGGAGCCTGGAAGGAGTACAGATCCATACTGGGTCCTGCACAAATGGTGCACCAAGGTGAAAAAAGAATGAAATATGTCCCCTATGTGTTTCTCTACTGCTTTGATAGGAGAATATGCTTATAAAAAGGACAAAAATATGTAAAATAAAATTTATTATGCCTTCTTTTTAAAACCATTATCAACATTGCTGATAGACTACAGAGCTTCTTGTACAACAAAGTATTCAAATTCTCAAGGTAGCCATCAAAGTTACAAACAATTGGTAAAGGTCAGCACTCAAGTAAGACCAGCTGTCCATCTTGGCTTCTTTCTGTTCTTTCACATTCAGGGAGAGAAAAAGCTCTTGCACCTTTGTTACCTCCAGCTCACAAGAGCCAGCAGTGGAATTTTAGGAGTCTTGTGAGATAGTTGTTAAATGCAGGCAACATGAAGAGCTTGAGTATATAAACTTACTGTTAAATAACTTACAGTCAAAATGACTCATCTCTTCTTAGTTAATTCACTGTTCCTTATGGTTTTGAGGTTATTTCCGTGAGTGTAATAGTGTGTGGTACCACAGTATCTTCTTATTTGCCATTTTATTTCTTCCTTTGAGAAGTGTGCATTCATCTCAGATGCCCATTTCTGGCTTGGGTCCTTGAATTTTTGGGCCCTGTTTTTTTTTTAAATTCTTTATATGTTCTTGATAGAAGTTCCTTTGCCTGAGGGACAATTGGATAAGATATTTTCCCAATTTGTGGGTTTTCTTTTTACTTCATTGGGGAATTCTTTTGACATTCAAAAACTATTTAATAACATGAGATCCCAGTTGTTGATTCTGGGAAGTATTTCCCATGCAGTTCAGTTTTTGTTCATGAACTTTCTTCCTACTCCTATGTCATCAAGATTTCTATCTACTTAGTCTTAGCAGATTTACCATTTCTGTTTTAATATTTAGATCTTTGATCCATTTTGAGGTTAGTTTAGTGTGCAGTGCAATACATGGATCTAGTTTTAGTTTCCAGCATATGGAAATCCAGTTGTTCCAGCACCGCTTATTAAAGAGGCTATCTTTCTTCCAGTGTACATGTTTGGCCCCTTTATCAAAGATGTGGTGGCTGAATGTGTTTGTAATTGTGGCTGTATCTTCTAACCTATCCACTGATCTTCAGGTCTGTGTTTATTCCAGTACCATGTTGATTTTATCACAGTAAATTTTAAAACTACACTGAGATTCCATCTCATCCCAGAAAGAATGACCAAAATCAAGAAATCAACCAATAACAAATGCTGGTGAGGCTGAGGGGAAAAAGGAACTCTTCTCTACTTTTGGTGGAAGTGCAGGCTGGTATAACTACTGTGGAAATCAGTGTGGAGATTCCTCAAAAAGCTAGGATTAGAGATTCCATTTGACTCAGCTCTGCTACTCCTGGGCATTTTCCCAGAAGAGTGGAAAACATCATACCACAGTGATATATGTGTACCCATGTTTATAGCAACAGAGTTTATAATAGCCAAATCATGGAAACAACCTAAATACTAACAAATGGATAAAAAAGATATAGTATTTTTATACAATAGAGTAGTACTCAGCTATAAAGAAAGATTGCATTGAGACTTTTATAAGTAAGTGGATTTTATAAGAATAAGCAACTTGAGACTATACTCATAAGTGAAATAAATCAAACTCACGTGTAAATACCGTATTGTCTCCCTAGTATAAAAAACTGAAAAAGTATATATGGTCCAAAATCTACAATAAATACTATGTAAGGGTAAGATACTGCTCAAAAAATAAAACGCCATTGACACAAAGGGACAGATCAACTAGACAGAAAATCAGCAAAGAAATAACAGAACTGAATCACACCTGCGAACAAATGGCCTTGATAGACATATGCAGAGTGTCCCACCCACAAACATCAGAATATACAGTCTTATCAGCAATACATGGGACATTCTCTAAAATAGACCATATACTAACCCACAGAACATATTTAGGTAAATGCAAAATAGTTGAAATTATCCCATGCATGTTATCAGATCATAGCTCCATGAAATTAGAAATTAATGATAAAAGTAACTGCAAAAATCCCACAAACACATGGAAATTGAAAAATACAGTATTGAGAAATCAGTGGGTCACAGAGTAAATTGAAGAAGAAATTAAACAATATCTACATACAAACAAAAATACAAATACAACTTACTGGAATCTGTGGGATGCAATGAAAGCAGTCCTCAGAGGAAAATTTATTGCACTGAGCTCCCACATTAGGAAAATAGAACAAACACAAATAAACAACCTGATACTACACCTCAAACATCTAGAAAAAGAAGAGAAAGCCAAGCCCAAAATCCAAAAGAAGGGAGGAAATTATAAGGATCAGAGCAGAAATTAATGCAATAGATACTAAGAACACAATACAAAGAATCAATGAATCAAAGAGTTGGTTCTTTGAAAGAATAAATCAAATTGATAAGTCCCTAGCCAACCTAATCAAAAAAGGAAAAAAAAGACTCAAATTCATACAATATGGAATGAAAAAAGTGAAATCACTACTGACTCTGTGGAAATAGAGAAAGTTATCAACACCTATTTCGAAAACCTCTACCCTCATAAGTTCAATAACACAGAAGAAATGGACAGATTCCTAGAAGCATATGAACCACCAAAGCTGGATCAAGATGTAAAACTTCTGAATAACCCAATTTCTATCAATGAAACTGAAAATGTAATTAAGTCCTTACCAACAAAGAAGAGCCCAGACCCAGACGGATTCACTGCGGAATTCTACGAGAAACACAAAGAAGACTTAATGCCGACACTCCTCAAACTCTTCAATGAAATTGAATGGGAAGCAATTCTTCCTTAGTCATTCCTAGAAGCAAATATTACTCTAGTACCAAAAACTGAGAAAGACCCAACTAAAAAAGAAAACTTCAAGCCACTCTCCCTAATGAACATAGATGCAAAAATTCTCAATAAAATATCGGCAAACAGGATTCAGCAAATAATCAAGAAGATTATACACTATGAACAAGTGGGATTCATCCCAGGCATGCAGGGATGGTTCAACATATGTAAATCAGTAAATGTAATCCACCATATCAATAGAGCCAAAAGTAAGAATCACATGATCATTTCTATAGATGCAGAAAAAGTTTTTGATAAGATTCAACACCCATTCATGATAAGAAACTTACAGAGAGTTGGAATAGATGGTCTCTACCTCAACATGATAAAGGCCATCTATGACAAACCAATAGCCAGCATCATATTAAATGGCCAAAAACTGAAAGCCTTCACCTTAAAATCAGGCACAAGACAAGAATGTCCCTTATCACTGCTCTTATTCAACATAGTAATGGAAATACTAGCCAGAGTAATTAGACAAGAGAGAGAAATAAAAGGAGTAAAGATAGGAAAAGAGGAAGTTAAACTACCATTATTTGCAAATGACATAATATTGTAAATAGAAGACCCCCAAAACTCCATTGAAAGACTTCTAGATATAATAAATAAATTCAGCAATGTAGTTGGATACAAAGTCAATACTCAAAAATCAATAGCATTCCTATACACTAACAACAAAATCACTGAGAGAGAAATAAGAGAAGCCACACTCTTCACACTAGCATCCAAAAAAATGAAATACTTAGGAATTAATCTAACAAAAGAAGCAAAAGAGCTATACAGGGAAAATTATAATACCCTGAAAAAAGAAATCAAAGGAGATCTCAGAAAATGGAAAGACATCCCTTGTTCATGGATAGGAAGAATAAATATTGTGAAAATGGCCATTATCCCAAAAATATTATACAGATTCAATGCAATCACAATGAAAATACCACTAACATACCTCTTAGATCTAGAGAAATCACTCCTAAAATTCCTCTGGAACCAGAAGAGACCTAGAATAGCAAAGGCAATTCTAAGCAGCAAAGCCAAGGCAGGAGGCATCACAATCCCTGACTTGAAGTTATACTACAAAGCTACTGTAATAAAATCAACATGGTACTGGAATAAAAACAGATCTGAAGATTAATGGAATAGACTAGAAGATACAACCACAACTAGGAACACACTCAACCACCTTATCTTTGATAAAGGGGCCAAACATGTTCACTGGAAGAATGATAGTCTCTTTAATAAATGGTGCTGGAAAAACTGGCTATCCATATGCAGAAAACTAAAACCTAGACCCATGCCTGTCACCATGTACTAAACTAAAATCTAAATGGATCAAAGATCTAAATATTAAAACAGAAACACTAAATCTGTTGGAAGACAAAGTAGGTAAAAATTTTGAAGTCATAGGAGTAAGTAGAGAATTCACAAACAAGAGCCAAACTGCATGGGAAATACTCCCCAGAATCAATAATTGAGATCACGTCTTCTTTCTGCATGTCGAAAGAAATCTCCAGCATAGTGAAAAGAAAACTCACAAACTGGGAAAAAATCTTAATGAATTATCCCTCAGACAAAGGACTTCTGTCTAAAACTTATAAAGAATTTTTTAAAAAATCAGACCCCTGAAATTCAAAGATCCAATCCAAAAATGGGCATCCAAGATGAACACACAGTTCTTAGGTGAAGAAATACAAATGTCAAATAAATACATGAAAACATGTTCATCATCAATGGTCATTAGAGAAATGCAAATTAAAACCACACCAAGATTACATCTCACTCCAGAAAGAATTGCCAGGATCAACAAAACTACCAACAACAGATGCTGGAGAGGCTGTGGGGAAAAAGGAACTCTTCTGCACTGTTGGTAGGAGTGTAGACTGGTGTAACTGCTGTGGAGGTCAGTCTGGAGATTCCTCAAAAAGCAGGAATTGGAAGTCCCATTTGACCCAGCTATTCCACTCTTAGGCATATTCCCAGAAGAACTGAAAACATCATACCACAGTGATATATATGCACCCATGTTGATAGCAGCACAATTTGTAATAGCCAAATCTTGCAAACAACTTAAGTGCCCATCAACTGAGGAATGGCTAAAAAAAATTGTGGTACTTTTATACAATGGAGTACTACTCAGCTATAAAGAATGATCACATTGACATATGTATAAATAAATGGATGCAACTTGAGACCATACTCACAAGTGAAATAAATCAAACTCACATGTATAAATACTATATAGTCTCCCTAGTGTAAGAAATGGTAAGAGTACATAAGATTCTATGGTAGTCATGTTTCCCCATTATATTGCTTTGAAGTTCTATAATGTTTTCATTCATTGGTTGGAATTGTTTTATTCTGTTTTGTTTGATCTTATTTTGTGTGATGGTATGAACAGCTACTTTGAAGAAAACAAGACATTATGGCAGCCATTGCTGATTTAATATAATCTTGCTTTGAAGTCCTGCCATGCTTTTGTTCTTCTATTATCATTGGTTCTATCATGTTGTGTCTTACTGGATTTTAATATGTGTAATAATATAAACAAATTTGTTATGGAAAATGATATATTATAGTAGCCATTGTTCATTTTCTGTTATTTGGTTCAGAATGCCTTGTAATACTTTCATTCTCTTGAATGGTTTTATTCTATTTTGTTATGTTTGACATTATTGTTTGTGAAGTTATGCTCAACTAGTTCAAAGAAAGAGACATGATGGTAGCTACTGTTGATATCCAATTGTCTTGTTGTGAAGTGCTGTGTTGCTTGCATTGTTCTGTTCTGATCTGCTTTATTCGGTCCTCTTTTGTTTTATTCTCTTTAAAATAAAAAAAGAAACTGCTTAAAGAGGAAAAGTAGTTAATTGGGAGAGGAAAAAGGAGGAAAGGAGGAAAGGAGGAAAGAAGGAAGGGAAAAGGAAATGACAGAAATTTGTGTGTGTGTATGTGTGTGTGTGTGTGTGTATATATATATGATAACCAAAATGACTATACTACTAATTGTATTACCTATTGAAAAAGAACAGTTAATATGCATATGTTTAGATCAATTTTACATGTCTATATCTGTTATTCTAAGCAACCCTTTCGAAAATAACAATATGCAATATTAAAACCATTATCAAATTCCTATCATGTTGTTTTATAAATGTATATTATTGTATTGGGTTTGTTGTTTGTCTCTTAGTTTTCTTTTTTTTTTTTGGTTTTCTGTTTGTCTCTTAAATAAACTTTTAAAAATGATAATTATTCTAGTGAATGTAAAGTAGCATCTTATTATGGCTTTGATTTTAGCTTCAATAATATTGAATATATTTAGTACATTTTCATATGCTAATTGCTTAGTGCATATCTTCTGTGGAGAAATCTTTATTCAAATTCTTTTCCCATTTTTAGGTTGGATATTTGCCTATTCATGGTAAGCATTTTTTAGACTTTTGGATACTAGACCCCCTATCAGATACATAGTTTTCCACTTTATAGGTTGTGTTTCCACCTCTTCAAGGTCCTTTGGATACAAAACATTGTTAGTTTTGATGAAGTCAAATTATTTTTTCTTTGGTTGTATATATTTACAAAATCATATCCAAAATTACAAACATGTGCACATATATTTTTAAAAGGGTTTTATACTTTTGTTATTTCATTTAGCTGTTTTGTTTGGTGTATTTTGAGGTCATTTTTGCACAGGGTGTGTAGCGTGAGTTCAGTCTCTGTGTCTGTGGTTCTTCATCTGTCCAGGGCTATCTGTGCAAGGACCGCTTGCTATTCTCCCCACTGAGTTGCTCAGCACACTTGATGAAAGTTTATCAACTATAAACATAAGGGCTTTTTCTTTATTAATTATATACCTTTGATCTTTCTCTTCTTATGCTAGTGCTACACTGTCTTCCAACAAAAGTGACTACTAGAGTTTCCTGAAAAGTTTTGAAGCATAAATTCTTCACATATGTTCTTTATGAAGGATTATTTTGACTATCCTGAGATATTTTCATTTCCTTCTCAATTTTAGTAGCAGCTTAACTTTTACAAAAATAAAAGTAAAAAGATGCCTGCCATTTTTGTAGGAATTTCATTGCTTTTGTGGATAAATTTGGAGAGCATTGCCATCTTAACAATATTAAATGTTCTAATGCATAAACACAGAATGAAATTTCATTGCATTTTGTTTAATTTATTACTCTTTTGTATTTTACAGTGTACAAGATTTGCATTTCTTTTTAAAACTTTATTTGTAAATATTTTATTCTTATGAAAATATTTTAAATGGATTTTTAAAACTATATTTTAAATTGTCTATTAGCCATTCATTGAACTGAAATTTGTTTTGGTATATAGATCTTGTTCCTTGCAATACTGCTAAACTAATTAGCCCTAATCATTTTTCCAGATTCCTTAATATGTTTTTTTATCAAAGATCATGTCACCTGATGTTAGAGGTAGTTTTACTACTTCCTTTCCAATCTGAATGATTTTCCCCCTGCCTAATTACTGTTACCAATAGCTCCAGCATGATATTAAATAAAAATGTTAAGAACATCCTTGTCAGTTCCCTTTCCTTCATTTTGAAGAATAGCCTCGCTGGATATAGAATCCATGATTAACATTGTTTCTTTAAGTGCTTTGGCTGTATCATCCCATCACCTTCCGACTTCCATGATTTCCAATGAGAAATCAGATGTTTATCTTATTGTGACTTCCTTGTACGCTAGGATTTCAAAATTCTTTCTTTGTCTCTGGTTTGTGACTGTGTATGTTGCATTTAGCTGGGAAGCTCTTTAATTTTTTTCCTACTTGGAGCTTATTGAGCTTCTTGGATACATGAATGTTTTATTAAATTTGATAAATACAGGTCATTATTTCTTGAGTTATTATTTTGGCTCCTTCCCTCTATCTTGTCTTTCTGGGAGTCACATTATGCATATATTGGCATTTTTTATTCATTTTCCTCATTCTTCTTTTCTTTCTGTACTGGGTAATACCATTTGGTCTACCCTCGAATGTACAGATTCTTGTCTTTGACAATTCAAATGTCACTGAACTCTTCCGTGGATTTTAATTTCTGTTATTTTATTTTTCAACTCCAGATTTCCTTTTGTATTACTTGTATCTTTTTATTGAATCGCTGTGTTGAGGAGACACAATTCTTATATGTTTAGGGGGATGGCACTGTTTATTTTTTGTTTGAATTGGAGGTTAAATACAAGGCATTTAGACTGAGCCACATTCCTAACCTTTTTAAATTACTTTTTATTTTTAGACAGGTTTTCACTAAGTCACTAAGCTGCTCAGTCCAGGTTTAGATTTGACATCTTTCTGCTTCAGCCTTCCAGAGTACTGGAATTATGGGTATGCATGGCCACACCCAGTTTCCTTTAGTTCTTCAGACCTGATTTACTTTTGTGTTGCTTAAAATAGCTAATTCAAAGCCTATCTAGAAAGTTCAATATTGGGTGTTCCTCAGAGACTGCCCCTACTCTCTAGAATTAATGTTTCCTTTATTTTTCTAAATTACATATTTTTGTTGAGAAATTGTACATTTAAAATAGATGGCCACTCTGAAAATCAAATTCTTCTTTATCCTGTTTGTTATTCTTGCTATTTATTGTTGTTGTTGCTCTGAATTTGTGTCTGTATGTGTGTGTGTGAGAGAGACAGAGAGATACAGAGGCAGAGACAGAGACAAAGACAGAGAGACACAGAGATAGAGAGAGACAGGCAGAAAGAAACTTCTCTGAAGGAATTGTGTAAATTCTACCTTTTTTATCACATATAATACTGACATCCCTGCTTAATTATTTTACTGATAAACTAATGAGAGGGAAGGAATCTCCTTAAATACCTGGAACCAATATTGTTCCCAGATTTTGCTAAGTATGTACTTTGTTAATATGTACACTCTGTGTACTTACTAGGGTACAAGCATTTTAGAATTGTACCTTCACTTTTTTTTTTGACCTCAAATTTAGGAAGATGAAAGAACTTAGAGGCCTAAGGTACACGCTGAGCATCCTTAGAGCCCTACAGCTGCCTGTGGCTTTCTAAACTCCCATGAATTTATCAGAGCATTTGAAAAAATCCTTTGCAGATGTCCCTACCCAGACTTCTCTTTTAAGTTTTCTAGTTAGCCTGCAGTTTTCCACAACTGTCTTCACTCAGGCAACTGTGATGTTAACAAAATTCTGCACATCAATTTTGACAGATCCCCCATGGAGAAGATTGTTGAAGTGGGCAGCTAGGTCAAATGAAAACAAGCCCTGCATTATGATGTTTTCTGGGAACAAACTGTACTAGTCAGCTTTAGGTGACTATAGTAAAATACCTAGCACAGGCTACTCATGAAGTAAAGGGAGGTTTGAGTCTAAACTCAAGTGGTCCCTTTTGTTTAGGTGTCTGATTAAGGTGGCAATTGTGGCAAAGGTGTGTACTGGAAAAACTGTTAGCAGCAAGATCCAGGCATCAGAGAGAAACTGAGAGACCAAAGTCTGACAGTTTCTCAGAGAAATACCTCCAATAACCTAAGGAACTTTCTCCTAGGCCCCACCACTTTTAGGGTTACAGGACCTGTCCCAGTAGCACCTTTAAAAGGACCAAACTTGTCAACAGTCAGGCCTCTGGGAGACATCCACCAAATGATAACACAATCATATAGGTCAAATAATAGCCTCTGAGCATCAGTTTTTGAAAAATTTCCAATTTCTTTATGAAACCTCCAGTAACAGACTGCTGATTTTCTAGTGTTATGAAGAAAAGTTAATTTTGATAATTTCTACCAATGTTCTCATGGTTTCTAAAAAAAGACTTCCAAAGGTCCTCACTCTGCCATTTTCAAAACATTTTCAAGATCATTCTTAAATCATGGAACCCTCTGGGCACATTTAACAATGGAACTTTTTTCACAAAAATGGAATATTTAGGTTTGATTATATGCATCACACAATCACGTTTGCCTAACAACTGACTGTAAAGGCTGAAAATGAATTTAAATGATACTAAATGGAGTTTGTATTAGCAAGTGCACCTGTGGTCTCCTCCAAAAGAGAGACCAAAGTTATTCAGACAACAAAGCCCTTTTATCAATGAATCCCATTTATTACCACTTCTGGAATATTTTGCAAGCTAAATGGTAATAAATTTAAAAATACAGGTATAAAATAACTATGACATATACAAGATGTTTTATAATCTAATATTGAAATTATTATTAGGAAATTATAAATAATACTTTTTAAAGAAAAGGTCAAGTCTGATAATAAAAGTTAATGTATACTTTGTAAATAAACTTAATCCATATGATTTCATTTGCCATGTCTAAGGTCTAGGATCCAGTAGATCTTTGTAGTTGTCTTGCTTTTCTTAATTATATACACAATATACCATGTAAAGATACATAATTAAAAATTTGATACTGGATTTTAATAACACCAATCAAACTGATTTGGCATCTTTCTTACCTACACAAAACATCTCTAAAATGTTTATAAAACATTTATAAAATCTTTTATAAATAATAACATATTTCATTCTTTTTTCTTATGCTGAACTCTAATGGCAAGATTCACTTGTGAAATAGTAATTTTAAAATATAGTATTGTCAGCTATAAAAACATCTTATAAAACAAAAAACATTATAACTTTAACAAGGTGTGTCAACACCTTACAACCATCCCACTTAAAGGCTCTTGCCTTTCAGTCTTTCTTAGACTCTCTCCATAGGAAAGAGAGAGTCACCAGGGCTCAGGCATTGGCACCCTCCAGGGAGGAGGAAGTGCTTCAAAGAATCAACAAGATCACCAGCTATTTGACTGCAATCAAATATAAAATAAAAATAGAGATAATCACACATGATAATTGATTCCACATGAAATGGATTTTACTATTAGAAACAAGAAAATTTTTCAGAAATTGTCACATAAAATTTCAAAGACCATGAATGTAAAAGGAAAGATTTCATTTTTAAAATGAGCATCAGTAAATAAATAAATAAATAGTTTATGAAAAGGTAATTATGATTCTTACCTCTCCTTCCAAAAACAAAAACTTCACACACCTTTTAGTCTAACCATAAAAAAATAAACCTTATCCTATACAAATAATCAACTCAAAACTGACTAAAGATTCAAACACAATACCTGACATCTTTAATTCCTAGAAGAAATAAAAGCATAAAAACTTTCTCTATATTGATCTGGAAAATGACTTTGTGTATGTTCAAATTTTTTAAAAATCATTACAGTAAAAGACACATTGACATTAACTCCTCTCAGAATTCTCCTGCTCACTTTAGATTCAGCTGCTTAGAAGACGAAAGCAGAAAGATCTCAAGTTCAAGCTCCAGCTTGAATGACTTAACAAGACCCTATCTCAAAATAAAAAATTTAAAAATACTAAGAATGGGGCTGAGAATTTAGCTTAGTAGCGTAATATCCTGCCTGGAAAGTGCAAGGTCATGAGTTTGATCTCTGGTACAAAAAAAAAAAAAAAAAAAGAGGTTTAGCTCAGCAGCATAAGCACCTGTCTGGCAAGCGAGAGGTTGTGAGTTCAATCCTTGGTACAAAACAAAAACAAAAACAAAAAAAACTAGGAATGTTGCTCAGTGGTACAGCTCTTGCCTTGCATGAATGAGGTCCTGGGTTTGTCCCTAGTACTAAAACAAAAAAAAATAGTAAGAAGCTTAAGCACAACAAAAGGAAACCAACTGTCTTAGTTACTTTTTACTCATCACTGAGACAAAATATCTGATGCCCAAAGTTGGGAAAGTAAAGATTTATTTCTTACAGTTTTTGGAGGTTTCAATCCGAACTCAGTTGGCTCCAAGGCAGGGTGGCACGGCCGGGCTGCAGTTCATGGCGGCTTCAAACAGCAAGGCCGAAACCGGCAATAGAGAGAGACACGCCTTCTTCCTGCCATTACATCTTATGCTGGCTCCACTCCTAGGCGGGTGTAGCAGTGACACCATCAACCCAAGCGCTAGACAATGAACCAATCACAAATGCACAAGGCAAATGCATGAGGCCTGGGAGCCACGGACATAACCCACGGCACCAACAAAGTGAAGAGAAACTAAACTTAAGTGAAAAAATATTTGCAAACTATAAATCTGATAAGGGGATATGAGGTTAGTATCCAAAATATATAAGGAATTCCTACAACTCAGGAGTAAAATAAATAAATGCTCCAAAACTGAAGGGGAGGACTGCAGGGTCATTTCTTAAAGGAAGACATATACATGGCTAATAAGTATATAAAAAGGCACTCAACATTACTGATACTGATTATATCAAATTGATAAATAAATAAAACACAAAACCATGATAAAATATGACACTTGCCAGAATTATTAAAAAAGGCAAAAAAGATAAACATTAGAGAAGATATGGAAAACAGAAAATCTTCCTTCATTGTTAGTGGAAATGTAGACTTTTATAACCATAACCATATCAAGGTTCATGCATTATGGAAACAGCATGGAATTCCTCAAAATTTTGGAAGTTTCACTCTGAGAGGCTGACAGAAAAATCACAAGGTCAGGCCCAGCCCAAGCAACTTAGAAACTTAGAAAGACCCTGTTCCAAAATAAAAATTAAGGCTGGGGATACAACTCAGTGGCACAGCACCTGTCTGGCAAGCATGAGGTTGTGAGTTTCATTCCCAGCACCAAAAAAATAAAAAAATATATAAAGGGCTGAGGACACATAACCATGCAGAGGTTCTGGATCCAGTTCCTAGTATTGAGAAACAAAGGACAAAAGAGAGCCACCATATGACTGCAGTACTCCTTCCCAAAAGAGTTAAAATCGGGACTCAGAATGTCAACATCCCTACCTACATTCACTGCAGTGTTATTCACAATGACAAAGTGTGGCAATACCTTACATTTCCATCCAGGAATGAATGGATTAAAAAAATGCTTTATACACGCAATGGAATATTGTTGACCTTTAAAAGAGAAATTGTATCATCCATAAAATCATGTATGGACTTAGAGGATGTTACGAAAAGTGAACTAACTGATTATCACTTAACTGATTATCAGATAACTGATGAGTGATCTCACTTTCATGTCGAATCTAAAATAATCAAACTGGTAGAAATAGAGAATAAAACATGGTGAGAGAAGAAGGGTATAAAGGAAATGGGAAGAAGTTAAGTCAAGGTGCATAAAGTTTTATTCAAATTAGATGAACACATTCTGGTAATTAACAATATAGCACGATGATTTGGATCAACACAAATGAATTGTGTACTTGAAACTTGTTAAAACAATAGATCTTAAAAGAAATGAAATGCAAAACAATATCACAAAAGAAATGAAATGCAAGACAATAAGTATGGATGCTTAATTATGGGAATGATTTCATAATATACACGTCTATCCATATGCTACAATATACTTTAAACATGAACAATCTTATTTGCCTATGAAGCCTTGATAAAGTTGGAAATATAATGTTAAAATAAGAAAAAGCCCTATCTTGAAAACTTAAATAAAATCATACTTTAACAAATTAAGGAAAAAACTTTAGGTTAGTTTAAAATCTTCATAAAAGGGAGGGATTCAACCACAACAGGAAGAGCTATCACAATAGAAGAAAAAAGATTTTATGATGAAAACATAGACTGTTAAATAAAACACAAACCAGGTTTTAGGAGATGTGAGTTTCAAACCCCAAATTCTATGCCCAGCACAATGGTCTGGCCTATTTATCTAACTTTTCTGAAAAGCATTACGTGAATGTGCTGTGTAAAAAAATGAAACTGGAATCTAACAAAGAAAAGGTGTGGAATCTCAGACAGGTTGGAACTACACCAGAGATGAAATGAAATCTGTGGATAGCAGCTGTTCGGTCCATCAAAACTGGCAAAGAAGACTTCTGGACGTGAACATCACCTCAAGAAGGAACTGACTGTGAGAGGCGGAGAGATCAAATGTGTGTGTTGAAAGTTTAACACAGAATGGTTCACTGACGAGGACTGCTTTGTATTCAGGACAAAACAATCTGAGTGTGGTTGTGGTTGTGACTGTTGTTCTGTGTATGTGTGTGTTTCTTAGAATAAAAGGCGAATCATGGAAGAGTTCTAGGGAATCTGTGTTAGGATTTGATTAATCTGTAAATTTTATAATATCCTTTAAAAACTGTAAAAACTACAGATTTAAAATGGGTTTAAATACAAAGAATCACAGGACAGAAAACAAAAGCAAGCAGGATAAGGAAGCTAGTAACAATTTCTTGTAGACACATGAGAAATAGTGAGTATCTGCTGAGTACTCATGATTTATTTTTGGTTACCTTATCGCAATTTTTCAGCCATTTACAGTTTAATCCTCACAATAATATAATAAAGTGATTACAATTATCCCAATTTTACTTATGAAGGGATTAACTAACTTGCCTTAAGTCACTAAACTCTAAGAAGAAGAATTAGGCTACACATATAAGGTTACTTATGATTATTAAAAATTCCAGGCTCTCTTTTCTCCATTCCACCTGCATGAGGAATGTATAAATCTAATTTGTTACCAGGGAGGTTTCAATTATGACCCGGAAAAAAAATAGAAGAATCATCACAAACATTTCTCTAAAGATCCAAAATCCAGTATTTCTCTAAAGATCCAACTATTGCTCTTTCTTCAGGAAAAGCAACTATTTCCTTTTTTTCTGTGCAACAATAAAATACCATCAACAATTCTTAAGCATGTCCCTCAAGAAAAACTACATAAAACCAAGATGTTCCTCCTCAAAAAGCAATGAAAATGACCCAGGAGGGTAGATGTGCCATTACACAGACTTTAAAAATTATAAAAATTACTGCACTAGCAAATCATAATAACTGTTAACCAGAAGATTTTTTTAGATATAACACAGATATTGAAATATTTATAGAGAGAAAATTTAGAAAAATTAAGGATAAAAATTCAGAAGAAAAATAATCCCATTTCATTATTGTTTTGCTTTGTTTTATAGAAAAACAGTAAAAGAAAGTTTCATAGGAAAATAACAATAGTTAATACATTGCATATGGTTATCTTTAAAATAGTTACTCAGAGTACACAATATGGGCATTAAAATTTCTCCAATCAATAATAATCCCATTTTAAAATGAACAAATGGAAAAAAGTTCTCCAGAGGCATTAAAGTGGCAAATAAGTTCATAAAAAAGTGTTTAACATCATTAATTAATAAAGAAATGCAAATTTAGGTTCACATGAGCTACCACATATCATCTACTATAATAGTTATAATAGAAATAACAGACACGGTGGTGGTGAACCTGTAGCATCCATGCTGCAATAGGCTATTTGTTATCACTGAAAGCTCTAAATATTTCACTACCACTGGACAATAACAAGTGCTGATGACAGTACAGAAGGAAGGAACCACGTACATTTCTGGTAATTCCAGACAAATAGTGTACTCACTTTGTACTCAAATTTTGGTGCCTCCAAAATTTGAACATAGAGTTACCATACAACTCAGCCATTTCATTTTCAGATATAGATAGATAGATAGATAGATAGATAGATAGATAATAGATAGATAGATAGATAGATAGATAGATAGATAGATAGATGATAGATACTGGTATGAAATGAAATATCTCCACAAAAAAATCTGTTCAGGAATACATACTATATAACCAAAAAGTGAAAAAATCCAAATTGTCTCTGATGTATAAATGAATAAAGTATGGTATATTCGTGCATGGAAAGGAATATCTAGTAGTAGTAACAATTGAACTACTGATTTTGTTACAACATGGATTTCCCTTGAAAATATTATGCTAAGTGTTATGGATTAAAAACTGGTGGTCAGCTTAACACCGGCTGAATTACATCAGCATGGTGCTGAGTATAGATGGATGACCTGAGGAAAGTTGGCAACATAAAAGGAGACATGGAGAGGAAAAGTGGGATGCTGTGGGTTCTCCTAAGTTTTACTGTTTGGAGCCATAGGTTCTCCTGGAGGAGCTTGTCATGGCTAGATTTCCTGATATGAATTCTGCCATTATCATCAGAGGAGCTTGGGACCTTGTCACTGTGAGTGGTTGTGGTTCACTTTGGGAGAGCTCAGGTCCTTCTGTTGAGCATTGCTTCCTGGCTCTGAAGGAGAAGATGTGTGCTGTTTAATCCTCAGGAGAAGCTTGTCACGCTGGCTTCCTGACAGGCATTTGAAGGTTTTCATCATCAGAGGAGCTCAGAACTTCATTATCACTGAGGATGGCTTTGGTACCTTTTAAGGGAGCCTGGTCCTTATTCCGAGCATCACTTCTTGGCTCCAGTGTAGAACCCTCAACCTACTAGCACGGCTCCTTCACCCCACTGGCTTAGACTTTCTAGCTTTCACCACTGACCTTTGGGTCTTCTCAGTGCATATATGTAAAACAGACCTGCATGAGTCATTGTCATGGGCTCAAGGCCATCAGTTGGATTCATGGGAGGCATTACCATGGGCTCTACATCTTCAACTGGACTCATGCAGGACATTACTGTGAGTTCCAGGAGGCCCTTGGCTTGATTTTCTAAGTCTTTAGTATTGTGGATAAATTTCCTGCACTTTCTTATATTTAACTCTGGGTGACCATCATAAAATAATATCAGTGTTGTGTCCTTTATGTAATTGTTCTCCTTGCAACTCCTGACTACAATACTAAGTTAAAGAAGCCAGACACAAATGACAACATATTGTATAATTTCATTTATATGAAACAACCAAAAGGGACAAATCCATAGAAAAAGAAAGTAGATTGAAGGTTGCCTCATGCTAAGGAAATCTAAAATGAGAGTGACAGCTAATGACTACAGGGCATCTTTAGAGCAAGGAAATGTTCTAAGTAAGATTGTTCACAATTCTGTAAGTGTGCTAAGAAATATGGAATTGTAGACATTCATGTGTGAACTTCATAGCATGTGAATGTTATCTCAGGCTGTTTTTAAAGAAAAATTAAAGAAGATCAAATGCCCTTTCTTGATTAAAAGTCTTATTAAACAAGGAACAGAAGAGAACTTCATCATTTTGATAAAGAATACCTTTATCTATACCAATATTTATCCATATAACTAATGTATTCTTCACTTGATCTTTGGCAAAGGACAAGCTAACATATTCTTAATGATGAAAAACTGGATACTTTTCCATTAAGATTAAGGACAAGGCAAGGGTATTTCTTCCACGTACTGCTTCTCAGCATTATACTAGAAATCCCAGCCAAAGCAGTAAGATAAGAAAATGAAGGAAAACTCATACAATAGGAATAAAGAAATATATGTATCTTTGTTTACAAATGACATGATTGTATGTGTAGTTAATCCAAACTAAGTAGCAAAATTCTTGGAAATAATAAGTAATTACAGCAAGTCTGCAGGATACAAGGTTAATATACAAAAGTCGATTGCTTTTCTACACACCAACAATAAATAAGCAAAATTTGAAATTAAAAACATAATATTATTTTCCTTAGCACCTCTGCAGGATAAAATACTTAGGTATAAATCTATCAAAGTCTGTGTATGGCCTATACAAGGAAAATTACTGAACTCTGGTGAAAGAAACAAAGAAGTGCTAAATAAGTAGGGAGATATTCTATGTTCATGATGCAAAGACTCAATTATGTGACTATGACAGTTCTCCTCAACTTGACTTATAGAATCAATTCAATCTCAATCAAAATCTCAACAAGTTCTATGAATATCAACATACTGATTCTAGGGTTTATTATTAAGTTAGAAAGGCAAAAGACCCCGAATAACCAACATAAAACATAACATTAAGAAGATAAGACTGGAGGGCTGACACTTCTTGACTTACTACAAAGTTACAATAATCGAGACTCTGAGATATTGTAAAAGAATAGCTAAATAGAACAATGGAATATAAAAGAGAGCTCAAAAATAGAACCATGGAAACATGGTCAACTGATCTTTGATAAATGATAAAACAGACAGTCAACACTGGAAAAATTGGACAACCATATGCACAAAATGATTCTATTCACAATGGTCAAAATGTGGACTCGACCTTAGTGAATGTCAACAAATAAACTGAGAATGAAAATGTCAGTTTGTGAAATATTATTCAGCCTTATTCCTCAGCAATGAAATATTATTCAGCCTTGCAAAGAAAGAAATCTTGACATTGTAATAACAAGAATGGACTTAGAAGACCTTACCAAAGTGAAATAAGCCAGGCATAGAAAGACAAACACCACATGATCTTACTTATATTTGGAATGTAATAACAACAAACCTATGGAAGCTGAGAACTGTGTTTATAGAAACAGAAGCAAAATGGTGGTTATCAGGGAACAGACTGGGGAGCTGTTGGTCAAAGGATACAAGATTTCAGTTAGAAGAAATAAGTTCAAAAGCCCCACCATGCCAGTTAGTGACACAATTAATCACAATGTATTGTATTCTTAACAAATGCTAAAATAATAAATGTAAGTATGCTCACTATAAAAAGTATGAGATAATGCATATTAATTAGCTTGATTTAACTGTTCTATAATTATATATGTCAAAATATCAAATAGTCCATATATAATATATAAACATATATAATATATAAACATATATAAATACTTCTTATTTTAAAAATAGAGTTGAAACAGACCTTATAAACTTCACTGAAATCAATTCAAAATGGATCATAGAACTAACTGTAAAGCAGAACTGTAAAATTCTTGGAAGATAACATATAAGGAAATCTGCATAACCTCGGACTTGGCAATAATGTTTTACATCTGGCATCGAGGGCATGATCTATAAAAAAAGAATTTATAATTTGTACTTTATTAAAATTAAAATTTTCTTCTTTGCCAATGACTTTCAAGAATTTAAAAAGATCTGGAAAGTACTCACCGAAAATATTTGTGAAGGCCTGAGAACTCTAAAAGTATTTATATGTAGATCTTATACCAGGATGAAAATTATCACAGTGCACCCAATACAAAGGAAATACTTTTGCCACATTGACGACATTCTTTACTCCTCAAAAAACAAAGCTCCCACCAACATATACCCCCCAAAATCGTGGGTGGGTGGAAAATCAGTTGTTAAAGTTTTTTTTTTTTAAAGAAGTCATTGCAATATTATTTTATAAGGTTAGAGGATGAGCGGCTTGTTTGTTCAACGAAAGTTTAAGTAGCATAGTTTACCAAAGCTTCTGACCGCAGAGAATTTTATGTGTGCAGCCCAGCTGGAAGTAAAAATGCACACAAAAGAGAAAAAACAAACCACAGAGCTGTTAAGCTGAGACGGGGGAGAAGCAGTGAAAGCAGTCTGGATGTTTTTGTTTTTTTTTTTCCCCTCTCTTTTGCACATAAAGATACCATTTGGTTGAATAAACAGTGCATTCTTTGCACTTAAATAAACTTAATTTTTAAACAGCAGAGAGAAAGGGGGAAATGAAAGTAAACCAAATATAAAACAAAACCAGAGAGGACTAAGAAAGGGATCTCGAATTCTCATTTTAATTAAGACAACACTCAGCAATAGGAATCTTGGGAGAATGTTGATGTGAAAAGCTACTTTTATTTTTTTCTGCAAATTAAGCTTGTCAGTTTATAAGGGTGCCACTCAGCTACTTGTGTACATGAGAAGGCTGACCATAGACCCAAGTGATGTGGTGCAACAAGGGAAGATTTTATGGTTTAGGAGTTGTGGCCCGTTCTTACAGAAGGCCTAAAGACAATATGTGCTTCCTGTCTACCTCATAACTGGGACCAGGGAGGTTATAAAAACAAACACACATTCTTTGAGTCTAAACAAACTTCTTTGAAGTATCT
This sequence comes from Hydrochoerus hydrochaeris, assembly GCA_004027455.1. Classification (NCBI taxonomy): domain Eukaryota; kingdom Metazoa; phylum Chordata; class Mammalia; order Rodentia; family Hydrochaeridae; genus Hydrochoerus; species Hydrochoerus hydrochaeris. The sequence continues at coordinate 40,090 of PVLA01005984.1, forward strand.
CCTGCCACATGAAATGCATCCCTGTTCACTTCTGCCAAGAGGGCAGAGCAAGATTCCTGGAAGAACTCCTCAGAGTTGGGAGAGACTTTCTTGCATAGTTCAGAAATCCATGGCTGCCTGCAGGGAACTCTATTTCCCTAATTTCTCCAGAGCTGCTTCTCAAGCTTTGGTCAAAAGTTAAAGCTTCTCCAGCATGTTTTAATTATTGGATTAATCTTCATTCACTCAATCTTTGTTGACTTATCACCTCCTTTAGCAGAGGATTCCACTGCTAATCAGAACAAGATACTACTACAGTCCAATTCTTTTACCTTATGGGAATGTAATTTTCAAAAGCTAGACTATGGTTCACAAACAGAAAGTGTGACAAACCTGAAGATGGGAGGAGACTGCATATCTTCATGAGTGCCTCAATCCCAACTGGAGCAAAAGGCTAAACAGAGAGCAAGCGTCGGCCAGGAAAAGCAGTGATCAGAATTCTCCAGTTCAGCTCTATGTACCTCTTTGCAGCTTGAAGAGTTGGGTGAAATGAAAAGTCATAGCTCTAACAGGTGATTTTTCTGGCAAAAGAAAACCAGGACCTACGAACAGAGAAAGGGATGACCGATTACTTTGTAGAAATATAGGTTTTTCTTTCTTTCACATGTAACACTAAAAATACAGGTAGGAGCTAAAGATTTTGTTAAATTAAGTAGCATGTTTTATATTTTTTAAAAAATAATACATAATGGAGCACTAGGTTGTGTGAACCAACTTCCTTGTGGAAGGAACTAGAAAAGCATCTCAGAATGTTTGAAAACATCCAAGAGCCAACAAGACTGTGAAGAACCGTCACGCCAGGATCAAAGGGAGGGCGAAGACCTAGGAAGGTAAACCCCATACTAAGAGCAGTTTGCCCTACAACTATTTTCTAAAAAGGGAGGGAATGGCTTGAAGTTTAAGCAGCACTTTTCCCTCAAATTATTTTTTTATTTTATTTCAAAAACAAAATGAAACAAAAATAGAAATGATACAGAATTTCAAAAAAAATCGTGGGAAATTAACACTAGTTAATATACTGCATATTGTTATTTTAGAAGTAGTTGTTCAGGTTACAAGATTTAGACGTGAAAGAAATGATCAAACTATCAAACAATGAAATCACAAACTGATCTTTCTGATGAACTTACAAAGATTAGTTAGTATAGTTATGTCTTGGTAAATATACGTACACACGTATGTATATGCACATATGTATATGCATATATCCTATATGCATATACTCTTTTCCTTTCCTTTTCCCTTCTTCCTTTTCTCCTTTCCTCTATCTCAGTTGTTCTTTCCTTTTGAGTACTTTCTTTCTCTTTCATTTTCACAATATATACTATACATTTTGGATCTTATTACTCTTTCTATTTTTTTTATACTAGGGAGAAAATGCAATATTTACACATGTGAGTCCGATTTTTATCACTTATGAGTATGGTCTCAAGTTTCATCCATTTACCTATAAAAGCCTTAAGTTTATCCTTCTTTGTAGCTGAGTAATGCATCATTGTATAAAAATGTCACATTTTTTTATGCATTCTGCTGTTGATGGGCATTTGAGTTGTTTCCAAGATTTAGGTATTACGAATTGTGCTGCTATAAACATGGGTGCATATATATTGTTGTGATATGATGTTTTCAGTTCTTTGGGAAAATACCCAGAAGGGGAATAGCTGGTTGAATGGGACCTCCAATCCTAGTTTTTTGAGGAATCTCCACACTGATTTCCACAGTGGTTTTACCAGTCTACAATCCCACCAACAGTAAAGAAGAGTTCCTTTTTCCCCACAGTCCAACCAGCATTTGTTATAGGTTGAATTCTTAATGGCAGCCATTTTTTCTGGAGTGAGATGGAATCTCAGTGTTGTTTTAATTTGCATTTCCTGAATGACCAGTGATGGTGAATGTTTCTTCATGTATTTATTTGCCATTTGTATTTCTTCACCTGAGAAGTGCATGTTTATCTCAGATGCCCATTTTTGGACTGGGTCTTTCAATCTCTGGGGCCTGATATTTTTCAGTTCTTTACATGTTCTAGATGTAAGTCCTTAAACTTTTTCCTGTTCTGTGGGTTTTATTTTCACTCTGTTGGTGATTTTTTCTGAAGTTCAAAAACTTTTTAATAAGATGAAACCCCAGTTGTTGATTCTTTGAAGTACTTTCTGTGAAGTTTGCCTTTTGTTTATGAACTCTCTGTCTATTCCATGTCTTCAAGTTTTCTATGTACCTTGTCTTCCAGTAGATTTAGTGTTTCTATTTTCATATTTAGATCTTTGATCCATTTTGACGTTAGTGCATGATGATAGACATGGGTCTAGTTTTAGTCTTTGGTATGTGGAGAGCCAATTTTTCCAGTACCATTTATTAAAGAGGTTGTATTTCTTCCAGTGAACATGCTTACCCCTTTGCCAAAAATAAGGTGGCAGAATTTGTTTGTATGTGTCTGCATCTTCTAATCTGTCCCACTCATCCTCAGGTCTGTTTTTTTACCATGCTGTTTTTAATCACAGTAGCTCTGTAGTATGATTTCAAGTCTGGGATTGTGATGTCCCCTGTTTTGCTTTCATTTCCCAGAACTGATTTTGCTATTCAATATGTCTTCTGATTCCAAATGAATTTTAGGAATATTTTTTCTAGTTCTGTGAGGTATTCTAAAAGTATTTTCATAGAGATTCCTTTAAAGCTATAGAACAGTTTTTAAAGTATGGCCATTTTTACTATGTTGGTTCTTCCTATGCAGGAGTAAGGGCTATCTTTCCATTTTCTGATATCCTCTTTGATGTCCTTCTCAGAGTATTGTAGTTTTCCATGTAGTTGCTCTTCAAACAAAGGACTAATATCTAGAACATATAAAGAATTTAAAACAAGCAGACCATGCAAATTTAATGATATCATACAAAAATGGGCATCTGAAATGAATAGACTCCTCTCAGAAGAAGTAAAAGCAGATAATAAATACATGAAAAAGTGTTCAAGATCATTGATCATTTCAGAGATACAAATTAAAGCAATGCTGAGTTTCCATCTCACTTCAGAAAGAATGGCTATTATCAACATATCAATAACAAATGCTAACAGGGCTGTGGGGACAAAGAAACACTTCTCCAGTCTTGGTAGGAATGTAGACTGGTACAACCACTGTGGAAATCAGTGTGGATATTCCTCAAAAACTAGGAATAGAGATTCCATTTGACCCAGCTATTCCCCTTCTTGGTATCTTACCAAAAGAATTAGAAGTACCATACCACAGTGATATACATACACCCATACTTACACCAGCACAGTTTGTAATAGTTAGATCTTTAAAATAACCCAAATGCTCACAAACAATAAATGGATTTTAAAAAAAAGATGTGGGTGTTTTTTATACTACGGAGCTCTACTCAGTCATTTAAGAAGGATAAACTTGAGATATCCATAGCTAAATGGATGGGTCTTGACATATGTTCTTCAGTGAAAGAAATTGGACATAACTGTGTAAATACCACATTATCTCTCTGTTGTGAGAAGCTCACAGTGTAAATAAAAACCAAAATGTATAACAAATATTGTGAAATAGGACGTATTTGTTCAAAAGGAAAGGAGAAGTAGGGGTGGGAGTGAAAGGGAAAAGAATATTATGGCAGAAAAAAGACAAAATGAAAACAAAACTTTGTAATTTAGGAGGGGAAGAGGGGTTGAAGAGAGGCGATGGGAACGGGAAATCTAAGAGGATCTGAGATACATCATGAACAGGTAAAATTCCCCTATGAGGAATGTGATTGCTATGTGTATCTAAATTATACCAATATATTTAATCCAAAAATGCATTGTAAGATGTGAAAAAATAATTAAGAAAGAGAAGGAAAGGAGGACCCACAAAAAGGAAAAAAAAACTTCAAATGTACCAACAGTGTCCCAGCCAAAACCGAAAACAACATGTTCTAAGGCTACCCTTTGTATATTATATAAATAAAAGAAAAGAAGGTTTTTCTATAACCCAGAAAGCCCTCCAAATCTAGATCAGCCTACTATTAATTATTTATTTCAAAAAAGACATTTCAAAATACAGAAAAAATATGAAACATCCACAAAAGTTAGTAGTACAAGAAAACAACAAAAAAAAGCAGCAATTGAAATGTTTCAGCCGATAAAAACTCTCTGTGTGAAATAAGCACAGAGTAGAATGCCCCAAACTAACATCGACATCATTAACTAATCCTTTTTAGAGTGTTTTAAAGTTCTGCTGGGGAATTTCAAAGAACAGAAATGAGAGGAGAAACATGAAATAAAAGTTCACAAACTCAGGAAAAAATTTTCAGAAAGTGCAAAATTTTCTGAAAAACTAAAATAAAATTAGAAGATGTCAGAGGCAATAGATTCAGTTAAAAAACATAATAAGGGAAACTGAAGAGAAAAAAAGACAACCGCTTAAATGCAATTGCAGAAGTAGACAGGATTGAAGTGAAAGAACTGAATACAAGACTCAGGCAAAAGAAATTTTACATATTAATATTTTCAGGAATAAAGGAGTATGATATTGCAAGAGCTGAACATATGCTTGGAAAAATTAACCTACAATGATTATCTCCAAGATATAACGCAATAACATCTTTAGATTTCACATAAAAGTGATTCTGCACCTTTGGGCAAAGATGAAGGAACTTAGAAAAGACATGTAAGTAGCAAGACATCACAAGAGAACCATGCACTACAACCAAACAGTCTTCTCAAAAACAAAAAGGGAGTAGAAATGATGGATTTTGTGTGTAGCCAAGGTCTTCTTAAAATAACAAAGCTATTTTACATATGCACAATTTTAGGAAGTACTGACAACCAATTCCTAAGGAAGTAACTAGAGAATCAGCTTCATATAATCAAAAATAGACAAACTGGAGCAAAGAATTGTTGATGACAATTGAATATACATAATTTTGAAACCATAAATAAAGGAAAGTTACTCTAAAGTTCATTTAATTTAGAGTGAATGATTAAAGAAAAACTAGCAATCTTGACTGACAGTCTCAGAACAATCAAAATTAAAGAATTAACTTATAAGAAGTTAAGAAATTTCATAACAAGGATGGGAATAATAATGAAAGTACAATGAATCACAGAAAATAGGGAATAAATATAAATAATGCATAAAACAAAATACTGTTTCACTGAGGAAAAAAGTCAATAAAGACAAACAATCAGAAAATGTATTTTAGAGATGGAGATAAGATGGCGGTGTGGAGAAGGAGGGAAAAGGTATAAAAACCAGAACTAAGGTGTGCTGGGCACGTGTGCCACCTTTCCACAAGGAATCTTATTATGTGCTACAAACTTGTACTAATAAAATCAAAAATCTGAGAAAAAATAAAAATATACAAAATAATAAATGATGAGAGATGAGTGATTGTTGAAAGATGAAACTCACAAATCAAAGGGACTGTTCTGGACAAATCTATGCACATAAATTTGAAAGCCAACATAGCTTAGACCCATAATTTCCTAGGAGAATGCAATTTACATTTATCCCTCTAAAAATAGAAAGTACAAACTCATCAATTTTTGCCATGTTTTAAAAGTTAACAAATAATCTTCTATTAAAGTTCCAGGCAAACGTGCCAATGATTAAAACTAGACCCATAACTTTCACCTTGCCCTCAACTAAAATTGAAATGAATCAAAGATCCAAATATTAAAAGAGAAATGCTAAATCTGCTGGAAGATAGAATAGATAGAACTCTTGAAGACATATAGAAAAAATTTTATTAACAAAATTCCAACTGCACAGTAATTGTCACAAAGAATCAACAACTGGGATCGCATCTTATTAAAAAAAAAAACTTTTGCACAGTAAGAGAAACCACCGCAGAGTGAAGAGAAAATCTACAGGGTGGAAAAAAAATTGCCAGCTAGTCCTTGAAGGACTAATACCTAGAATTTATAAAGAACCTAAAAAAATAAACTCCATAAATGTAAAGGCTCCATCCAAAAATGGGCATCTGAAATAGACAGAAACATCTCAGATGAAGTAGAAACACCAAATAGACATATGAAAAAATGTTCAGTATTATTGATCATTCAACAGATGCAAATTAAAATAATGCTGAGAATTCCTCTCACTATAGAAAGAATGGCTATTGTCAACATATAAGTCAATAACAAATACTGGCAAGGTGTTGGAGAAAAAGGAACTCTTCTCCACTATTGGTGGGAATGTAGACTGGTACAACCACTGTGGAAATCAGTATGGAGTTTCCTTAAAAATCTAGGACTAGAGGTTTCCTTTGACCCAGCTATTTCCTTTTTTGGTATTTTACCAAAAGAATTAAAAACATCATATGACAGTGATATACCCACACCCATATTTATAGTGGCACAGTTTGTAATAGCTAAATTTTGGAAACAACTCAAATGACCATCAACAGATGAAAGGATAAATAAGATATGACCTTTCATGTAATGGAGTGCTATTCAGCCATAAAGAAGGATGACTTGAGACATTTATGGCTAGTAATTTCTTCTTTAATTTCCTCTGTGACCAACTGATTGCTCAAGACTATAGTATTCAATTTCCATGTGTATGTGGGGTTTTTGTAGTTTCTTTTATCATTAATTTCTAGTTTCATGGCACTAAGATCCCATAACATGCATGGGATAATTTCAATTCTTTTGCATTTACTTAAGTATGTTCTGTGGAAAATTATATGATCTATTTTAGAGGATGTCCCATGTACTGCTGAGAAGAACATATATTCTGATGTTGTTGTATGGAACACTCTGTATATGTCTATCAAGTCCATTTGTTCACAGGTGTGACTCAGTTCTGTTATTTCTTTGCTGATTTTCTGTCTGGTTGATCTGTCCCTTTGTGTCAATGGTGTGTTAAAGTCTCCTGTTATAATTGTGTTATTGATTATTTGATTTCTCATTTCTGTTAATACTTATTTTGTATAGCTGGGTGCTCCCAAATTTGATGCATATATATTTAAGATTGTTATCTCTTCTTCTTAAAGTTTTCCCCTGACTAGTATATAGTGAACTTCTCTATCTCTTCAGATCATTCTTGGTTTGAGTTCACATTGTCTGCAAACAGAATAGCTACCCCTGCTTTTTTTGGGTTCCTGCTGCATTAAGTATTGTTTCCATCCTTTGACTTTCAGTCTATAAGCTTCCTTTTGGGTTAGATGGGTATCCTGTAAATAGCATATGGTTGGATGTTGATTCTTGATCCATTCTGCCAGTCTGTTTCTTCTAATTGGTGAATTGAGACCATATACATTAATGGTTAAAACTGTTATATATTGGTTTATTTTTGACATGTTATCTTTCTGTTATTGCTTCTTTACCTTTCCACTCTGTTTAATTGTCTGCCTTGCTTAGTGGTTTTTTCCTATGTCTATCTAGAATGTCTTTCAGTATTCTTTGCAGGGTTGGTTTGGTGATCATGAAATTCTTCAGCTGTTCTTTGTCATGGAAGTATCTTATTTCTCCATCCATTTTGAAGGACAGTTTTTGAGGGTACATCAGTCTGGGTTGGAAGTCATTTTCCTTTGGGATCTGAAACACTTCACTCCATGCTCTTCTGACTTCATTGTTTGTGTTGAGAAGTCTCCTGTGTTTCTGATAGGTTTTCCTTTATAGGTGATCTGTCTTTTCTCTCTAACAGCTTTTAATATTCTGTTCTTATGTTGGATTTCTGGGATGGTGATTATCATATGTCTGGGTGTAGTTTTATTTTGGTTAGGGCTATTTGGAGTTCTGTATGCTTCACTGATCCATATGTCAGTTTCCATTCTCATGTTAAGGAAATTTTCAGCTATTACTTCTGTAAATAGCCTCTTGACATAATTTGTGTTGTCCCCTTCTTTTTCATTTATCCCTGTCAATCTTATGTTGTTTTTCTTTGCATCATCTTGCAATGGTTGAATTGTTGTTGCCTGATTCCTTGTTATTTTTAAAAAATCTTTCCTTTCCTGTTCACTAGCTATAATCTTGTTTTTGAGGTTTGAAATTCTATCTTCACTTTCATTGAGGTGGTTTTGCCAACTTTCAATGGAATTTTTGATTTCCTGTATATCTCTTTGAATCTGCTTCATGCATTCTGTTTGTTTCTTATATTATTCATTCAGGATTTCCATCTTTTTGCATTGTTCCTCTAATTTTTTAACTATGTCTTCTTTAGATGTATTCAGTATTTCTTTCATTACATTTATCATTTCTTCTTTTAGCTGGGAGGTTATTTCTGATTTGAGTTCTTTTATAGCTTCCTGGAATTGTTTCTTTATTTCAGTTGATATCTTCAGGTGTATGGTTTATATTTTTTTCTATGTACATGGTTCCTAGGCTTTCTTGGGATGGGCTGGCTGGAGGTTTGAGGTTGCATTTTAGTCTTTCATTTTGTCATTTTCTTATATTTCCAGGTTTTGAGCAATGTTCCAAAGCTTCCCCCAGGCATGTTGGAAATCACCTCGTGTGCCCTCGGCTTCTGGGACTGAATGGAGGTCACTCAGCATGGTCCAGTCAGGCCCGCGAGACTTCCCTTGCCTCCTCCTGTGATCTAGGACACTGGGCGGGGTCCTAACCACTGGGAGCGATGGTCCAAAGCTTTCCCAAAGCCAGCACAAGCACACTGGAACTCACCTCTCGGGCCCTCAGCTCCCCGGATTGAAAGAAGGCCACTAGGCATGGTTCAGTCAGGCCTGGAGGACCTCCCGTGCCTCCTCCAGTGTTTCAGAAAGCTGGGTGGGCTCCTAACCACTGGGAGTGATGATCCAAAGCTCTCCGAGACATTTATGGCTAAATGGATGCACTTTGAGACCGCACTCTTTAAGTGAAATAAATAAGACACACATGTAAATGCTGCATTGTTTCTCTGGTGCAAGAAACCAAAAGTGTAAATAAGGACCCAGATATATAATACATATTATTAAATAGGAAGAGAACTTCTGAATGAGAAGGAGAATGAGACAGAGGAAGGGACAAAACCAAAGAAGGGACAAAACTTTCATAAATAGGGGAAGAGGAGCTGAAGAGAGGGTGGGGGGGTGGGGGAAATAAAAGAATCAAGCTATATCATGTATGGGTACAAATCTCCTTTGATGAATGTGATCCTTACGTATACCTAAAATGTATCAATAAGTTTAATCAATTAAATAAAAATTCCAGGCAAGAATATCTATCTTGAGTTTTCATTTCTAGGAATTCATTCTAAAAATACACTTAGGCAAATACAAAACATCTAAAGCTCTGCTCAAAAGAGTGTAGTCAAACAAACTGTCAGACATCCACACAATGAAATTCCATGAAAATATTTTTAAAAGAACAGGGAAGGGGCCAGGGATATAGTTCAACTGTACAAGCACCTGCCTGGCAATTGCAAGGTCCTGAGTTCAATTCCCAGTTAAAAAACAAAATACAGGGAAGACCCATGTGCACTGATTGAGACTTGTGATTTTGTTGTATTTTGCTTTGTTTTTCAGATGTACTAAATGAAAAAAAAATAAGGAATCAAAGAATATGCCATATTGCCTCTTATGTAAAAAAAGGCAATTTCTACAAAGAAATAGTTCTGATTTTTAAAATTATTTGCATATTAAATGTAAGTATAAATTTAAAAGAATGGAATAAAGCATAGCCTAAGACTATAAATAGAATTTAATAGATTATGAATTGTGCACTGCAGTCCCATGAGAAAACACATTACTTCAAATGTATATTACATGGCAAAAGAAGAATAGAGTCGCTCATCCTGGATTATCTGTTGGGCACAGTGTAATCACAAGGAATTTAAAGAATGAAGGAAAAGCAGAAGTCAGCTGTATCAGAGAGAAGTGATGTGAGAAAGGCTTGACCAGCCATCTCTGGGGCTGTGAAAATGGACGGGGCCACAAGCCAAGGCTAATGAAGCTCCTGTGTGCTGGGAAAGGAAGTAAATCAGACTTTCCCTGCAGCTTTCAGTGAGGGCTGCAGGCCTGGGAATACCTTTGTATTGGCCTAGGGCAATGTATTTCACACTCCTCAGCTGCAGAGCTGAAAAACAACAGATTTGTGTTTCTTAAGGCACTAATTGTGTGATAACTTTCTACAGTAGCAATGGAAGTAAAAAAAATTGGAAGTAACTTTCTACAGTAGCAATAGAAAAGTAATATAGTCTCCATATATAGATATTATTCCATATTTAAAAGTGCCACAGCCTACTGGAGAAATGTCTGATTCCTAGACAGTGCACAGTAATCAAAAGATTGTGTAGGAGCATGGAGTGAGAAGTTGTGAAAGGATGACTGTGGCTTGTCACGGGGACACAAGTTTGAAGGAGCGCCTATTGACAAAGCACAAAGACATTTGATACATCAAAATGAATACAGGTGTATAATATGAAAGATAGTGAAAGTATTGATGAGCTCATAGGGTTGGTAAAAGTAGGGAAGAATATTACTTAATAAATGTAGAAATAATGACAGGATCAGAAAATCACTTTTGACAATGCCAGTGACAAAAAAAAAATGATTTAGGTCAATAGCTTCTAAAACAATTTAGTGAAAACTTTAAGGAAGAGAATACGGGTATGATCTCAGATAACCACCCATATATCCCATAGATTACTTATCATTGACATAGGAAAATATTTCTGACAAAACAAACAGCATATCATATCAGTTTCTGGCCAAAAATATTTAATGTAAATCTGATCATAAGCAAATAATTAAACCAACTCAGATTTGGGGACATCTTATGAGACAAGCAGCGTAGACTGTCTAGCAATGTTGGTACTATGCAAGAAAAAGGTAAGAGGAAGACTGCCTTCGATTGATAAAGACTGAAGAGGTGTATAACTAAATAGAATACGTGGAATACAGCATCCTAATTGGATCCTGGACTTTAAAACACAAACTCCTATGGACACATTTGAGAAAATTAGGAAGTATTCAGTATTATATGACATTAACTCATAATATTAAAGTTCTTGTGTATGACAATGTGCTTAAGCCAGAGAATTTCCTGCTTCTCAAGAAGTAATCGTGCCGAAGGAAGTGAAATATATGTGGATACAGGTTATATTACTCTTTCTGAAGGCTTAAAATTCTTCCAAGTAAAAAACTGTAAAAGTAAGAGTGATCAATACCCCAGAATTCCTTACCCAGCATAAATAGTTTTTAAGAATGAATGTGATACTTAAATCTTTTTGACATAAGACATTTTTTCTTTCAATACTGTGGACTAAACCCAGAGCTTTCACATTAAGCTACATTCCAGATCTTTTGTTTTTCATTATGAGAGGTAGTCTCACTGAGTCGCCCTGGCCTGGGCTCAAATTTGCAATCTTTCTGCCTCAGTATCGCAGAGTTCTGGGAATACAAGTGTGCATCACTATGTCTGCTTATAGTTTTTTTAACTCTCAGATTTACACTAAAGGAAATACTAATATTGCTTCAGGAAGAAAATAAAACCAAGTGGAAAAATCGCCATGTGGAAACAAAAAACTAAAATGGTAAATATGAAACTTAATACTAGAATTTTCCTTGGCTTAATTTTCCTTGGTTAATGCACAAGGAACAAAAATGACAGGAGGTGGTAAATGAACTTCACTTATATTCTGAAATCTTTGCACAACCAAGGGCAACTCAAGTAAGTTAAGAATGAACATTACAGTGTCTAAAGTAACCAAGAAAACAGTAAAACATGTGTTACTTCTATGCTAATAAAAGGAAAAATGAAGTGAGAAATAATATGCAATAACAAAAAGGGAAGAAAGGAAGGCAAAATGGAACACCAAAGAACAAGGCAAACAGACAAGTGTTTATTTAGTATGGTAGTAAGTTAAATCCAATACTTAACTGAAACAAATGTAAATGAACTAAATATTAAATTTAGATAAGGACTGTCATGATGAATTTTAAAAAGTAAAACATTCATCTGATGTTTACAGAAATGTATCTAAAACATTAAAGACATAGAAAAATTGGAAGGAAAAAATAATGTGTGAAAAACTGCCGCTGTTGCTATATTAAATTTTCCAATGAAAGCAAATCACAAACAATTCCAAAAGTCTGGAAAATAGGGCATGCTTTTAATGTAGTGCATTAAGCAAGAAATCCATAAGAAAAGATCCCATATGTTTGGAAATGCAGCCGTATGCCTTTATTTTTTTATCAGTGTGTGTTTGCAATATAATATTTTGGGGAACTCGTACATACACATTTGCATTTTGATCTTTTTTAGTCTCCCCCATCCACTCCTTTCTGTCTTTTCATATCCCCTTCCAATCTCTCCAGTCTATCTTCCTATTTTCTCTCTCTTTCTCTCTCTCTTTCGCTCTCTCTCTCTCTTCATGTTTTCTATTTTGGGTCTCTCATATAACAGAAGCCATGCAATATTTAGTCTTGTTTCCAATTCAGTGCACTTAGTATTATGGTCTCAAGATCCAGCCATTTTCCATGTATCTTTTGAGAAGATACCCAGAAGAGGTATAGTTAGCTTAAATGAAATTTCAATTTTTTTTAGTTTTTGGAAGAATCTCTATACTGATACTGATTTCCATAGTGCTTGCACTGGATTACATCCCCACCAATAATGTAAAAGTGTCCCTTTATACTCACAATCTCATTGAAATTTGTTGATTTTTGAGTCCCTGTTAATAGTCAATCCTACTGGAATTAAGTCGAGTCCCAGTGTTTTGATTTGCAGTTTTCTAATGGCCAAAGATGCTAAACATTTTTTTCAGGTACTTATTGGCCATTTGCACTTATCCTAAAAAGTCTCTATTCATTTAAAATGCCCATTTCTGATTGGTTATTTTACTCTTTGAAGACTGATTATTTTTTACTTCTTTAAATATTCTAAGCATTAGTTCTATGTTCAAGGAATAGCTGCCAAAACATTTTTTCCCACTCTGTAGGTCATTTCTTCATTCTTTTGTTTCCTTTGCTGTCAGAAGCTTTTGCATTGAATGTAATCTATTTGTTGATTGTTGGTATTATTTCTTGTGCAATTGGGATTCTAATTGGGAAATCTTGCCTATGCCCACATAAAACTCCAGTTTTACAACCTTTTTCTTCCAGCAGATTCAGTGTTTATATTTAAATCATTGGTCCTTTTTTATTTTAGTATAGGATTAAAGTTATGGAAATTGGTACATTCTTCTGCACCTGGATAGCCAATTTTCCCAGCAGTATTTGTCAAAGAGGCTATATATTTTCCCATGTATGTTACTGGCCCCTTTGTCAAAAAAGCAGATGGTTCTTGGTGCTTAGATTTGTTTTTGCATCCTCTATTCTATTCCATTGGTCAACATGTCTGTTTTTATGCCAGTACCATGCTGATTTTATCATTGTAGCTTTGTCGTGTATAATTTGAATTCTAGGATTGTAATGCTTTCAGCATTTCTCTTGTTGCTCAGGATTGCTTTGGCAATTCTAGGCCTCTTCTGGTTCCATATAAACTTTAGAATTATTCTTTAGAGTTCTGTGAAAAATGCTTAGCATTTTGATTGGAATTGCATTAAACCTATGTGTTACTTTTGGTTATAAGGCTGTTGACAATATTGGTTCTACCCACCCAAGAATAGAGAATGTCTGTCCATTTTCTATGCTTTAATTTCTTTTTTGAAAACAATATAGTTTTCATTATAAAAGACTTTTACTTCTTTGAAAGAAGTTCTAAGAGAGAAATTTGCAGGTAGAATGAACACTTCAGAAAAATAGAGTGATCCCAAATAAACCTAATACTTAATACCTAATTACCTAATAATGTAACTCCAGGTTTTACAAAAGCAAGAGAAATACAAATCCCAAACTTGAAGAGGGAAAGAAATTATAAAGACAGAGCCAAAACTTCAAAAGAGTACCTGAGTATAGTGGTTCACATCTTTAATCCCAGCACTCAGGAGGCTGACATAGAAAAACTGCCTTGAATTCAAGACTATTCTGCCTACAAAGTGAGTTTAATACCTCCCTGAACTAGGCCTTGGGTGAACCTCCCCCACCAAAAAAAAAAAAAAAAAAACCTACAAAGGACCAATGAACCAAAGAGTTCGTTCTTTGAAGTGATAAATACAATCAAGGAAACACTAGGCAAACTTAGAAAACAAGGAAAGAAAAATCCATAAATGCAATTATGCATTTATGAAAAGGGCACAAAGGATGCCACCAAAATATAGAGGAATATAGGAAATTACTTTAAAAATTTATATTACAATGAATTGGATAATCTATGTGAAATTGATAAACTTCTACACACATAGGAATTATCAAAACTAAACCAAGGTATTAAATGCTAAATAGGCCAGTAACAATTAATAAAATAGAGACAGTAAAAAAAGCCTATCAATTATGAAAATGCCAGAGCCCCATCAATTCACTCTTGAATTTTCTCAGAACTCAGGTAATGTCTAACCCCAATAGTTCTCAAACACTTTCATGAAATGTAAAAGGAAGAAACTGATAAACTGATGCCTTGAAACTAGTATTACCCTGAAAGAAAAATCAGACAAGGACTCAACAAAAATAAGAAAATTACAGGCCAACTTCCTTAATGAAAATAAATGCAAGAATTCTCAATAAGATAATTACAAACAGAATACAACAAATCATCAAAAGACCATACATCATGACCAAGCTGGTATCATACCAAGGATGCAAGATGGGTCAACATATGTAAACCAATAAGTATAATATATGACATAAACAAAACTAAAGATAAAAATTACATGATCATCTCACTGGATGCAGAGAAAAACCTTTGACAAAGTCCAACATCCATTCATGATTTTTAAAAAGGACCTTACCTTAAACTGATAAAAGCCATTTATGACAAATTGACTATCAATATCATAAGAAGAGGGTAAAAATTTTTTCTCTAAAATCATGAACAATACAAGGATGTCCATGCTTACTCAACATAGTGCTTGAAACTGTAGCCAGAGCAAGGAAGCTGGAGAAAGAAATAAAAGGGATTTAAATAGGAAAGGAAGAAGTCAAACTATTCTTAATTTGTAGAGATGATCCTTTACATAGAAGATACAAAATAATTCCCAAGAATACTCTTAAAAGCATTATACAAGTTCAGAAAAGTGGCAAGATATAAAGTAAATACGCAAAAATCTACCGTGCTCCTATACAGCAAGAATGAATCTACTGAGGGGCCAGGGATAGAGCTCAGCAACATGGCACCTGCCTGGCAAGCTCAAGATCCTGAGTTACATTCTTGTTCCATAAATAAATAAATAAAACTAAGGAATGAATCTACTGAGAAAGGAATAAAAAAAAAATCCCATTCACAATAGCTTCAAAAAAAATAAATAAATTCCTAGGCATTAGCCTTGTACTATTAAGTGACAGAAATCACAATGGAATAAGTAAATACTTTGAATAGTACAGAAATGAAAGATAAAACACTTTAAAACCATATATTACAGCTGAGCTTAAAGGTATACTTATAGCTTAAAATGTATTTTCTCAGGGGAAAAGCAAATTCTGACAACCAAGTATAGCTAAAAATGCATTAAATTAACTTAAGTAAAATGAAAAAAAAAATCACCACAGAAGAGAGTCCCAGGACCAAAATGTCATCCTTCCCATGAAGACTGGGAGAAAGACAGCCACAAAGGACAGACTTGGAAAGGGTGAGGGCTAGGCACAGATCACCTTTGACCAGCTGAGAAGCTAAAGCTCAGGCAAGGAAGGTCATGGGGTCTTCATTCTGTGGTGGGAGGCTGGATTTCGTGGGTATCCCCTTCAGAGGATGCTGGATCAGAAGGTGATGGCATTGAGTTCAGTGCTATGCTTGAGCTCTCACACTGCTATTTTTATACTCCAAAGACCAGTTGTCTGATTAACTGTAGATCAATATCTGGGTTACCTAAGCATCTGTACTAAAAACTCTTAGATCATTTGTTTTAGTTAAGTGCGGTACATGAATGGTATTAGGTTTGTCCATATCCAATTTATATTTGAGGACAAGGACTGTTGTTGCTGACTTCGCTACTATAGCCAAGAGGATATAGTTGTCAGTATCAACTGATTTTCTCTGTATGCCACTATCTGTACACTTTGGAAGTCATAAGCAATACTGTGGCACATTCATAAAAGCAAATATTACTCTAGTACCAAAAACTGAGAAAGACCCCACTAAAAAAGAAAACTTCAAGCCACTCTCCCTAATGAACATAGATGCAAAAATTCTCAATACAATATTGGCAAACAGGATTCAGCAAATCATCAAGAAGATTATACACTATGAACAAGTGGGATTCATCCTAGGCATGCAGGGATGGTTGAACATATGTAAATCAATAAATGTAATCCACCATATCAATAGAGTCAAAAGTAATGATCACATGATCATTTCTACAGATGCAGAAAAGGCCTTTGATAAGATCCAACACCCAGTCATGATAAGAACCTTACAGAGAATTGGAATAAGATGGTCTTACCTCAATATGATAAAGGCCATCCATGACAAACCAACAGCCAGCATCATATTAAATGGCCAAAAACTGAAATCCTTTACCTTAAAATCAGGCACAAGAAAAGGTTGTCCCTTATCACCATTCCTATTCAACATAGCACTGGAAATACTAGCCAGAGCAATTAGACAAGAGAGAGAGAAATAAAAGGAGTAAAGATAGGAAAAGAAGAAGTTAAACTATCATTATTTTCAGATGACATGATACTCTACAGAGAAGGCCCCCAAAACTCCATTGAATCACTCCTAGATATAATAAATAAATTCAGCAATGTAGATGGATACAAAGTCAATCTTCAAAAATCAATAGCATTCCTATACACTAGCAACAAAATCACCAACAGAGAAATAAAAGAAGCCACACCCCTCACACTAGCATCCAAAAAAATGGAATACTTAGGAATTAATCTAATGAAAGAAGTAAAAAAGAGTCATACAGGGAAAATTATAGTACCCTGAAAAAAGAAAGCAAAGAGGACCTGAGAAAATGGAAAGACATCCCTTGTTCATTGATATTGTAAAAATGGCCATTCTCCCAAAATTATTATACAGATTCAATGCAATCCCAATGAAAATACCACTAACATACCTCATAGATCTAGAGAAATCACTCCTAAAATTCATCTGGAACCAGAAGAGACCTAGAATAGCAAAGGCATTTCTAAGCAGCAAAGCCAAGGCAGGAGGCATCACAATCCCTGACTTGAAGTTATACTACAAAGCTACTGTAATAAAATCAACATGGTATTGGAATAAAAACAGATCTGAAGATCAATGGAATGGACTAGAAGATACAAACACAACTACGAACACCCTCAACCAACTTTATCTTTGATAAAGGAGCCAATGTGTTCATTGGAAGAATGATAGTCTCTTTAATAAATGGTGCTGGAAAAACTGACTATCCATATGCCGAAAACTAAAACTAGACCCCTGCCTGTCACCATGTACTAAACTAAAATCTAAATGGATCAAAGATCTAAATATTAAAACAGAAACACTAAATCTGTTGGAAGACAAACAAGATAAAAAATCTTGAAGACATTGGGTAGGTAGAGAATTTATGAACAAAAACCAAACTGCACGGGAAATACTTCTCAGAATCAATAACTGGTATCATGTCTCATTAAAGAGTTTCTGCATGTTGAAAAAAATCTCCAGCAGAGTGAAAATAAAACCCACGAACTGGGAAAAATATTAATAAACTATCCCTCAGACAAAGGACTTCTGTCTAAAACTTATAAACAATTTTTTAAAAAATCAGACCCCCAAAATTCAAAGGCCCAATCCAAAAATGGGCATCTGAGATGAACACAGTTCTCAGATGAAGAAATATGAATGATAAATAAATACATTGAAAAATGTTCATCATCATTGGCCATTAGAGAAATGCAAATTAAAACCACACTGAGATTCGTCCTCACTCTGGAAAGAATGACCAGGATCAAGAAAACTACCAACAACAAATGCTGGAGAGGCTGTGGGGAAAAAGGAACTCTTCTGCACTGTTGGTAAGAGTGTAGACTGGTGCAACCACTGCGGAGGTCAGTCTGGAGATTCCTCAAAAAGCAGGAATTGGAAGTCCCATTTGACCCAGCTATCCACTCCTAGCCATATTCCCAGAAGAACTGAAAACATCTTACCACAGTGATTATATGTGCACCCATGTTGATAGCAGCACAATCTGTAATAGCCAGATCTTGGAAACAATCTAAGTGCCCATCAACTGAGGAATGGATAAAAAAATTGTGGTACTTTTATACAATGGAGTACTACTCAGCTATAAAGAATGATCACACTGACATATTTATAAATAAATGGATGCAACTTGAGACCATACTCACAAGTGAAATAAATCAAACTCACATGTATAAATACCTTATAGTCTCCCTAGAGTAAGAAATGGTAAGAGTACATAAGATTCTATGGTAATCATGGTTACCCATTATATTGCTTTGAAGCCTTATGATGTTTTCATTCATTGGTTGGAATGGTTTTATTCTGTTTTGTTAGACCTTATTATGTGTGATGGTATGAACAGCTACTTTGAAGAAAACAAGGCATTATGACAGCCATTGCTGATCTAATATCATCTTGCTTTAAGTCCTACCATGCTTTTGTTCTTCTATTTCCATTGGTTCTATCATGTTGTATTGAATTTTAATATATATGATTGTATAAACAAATTTTTTATGGAAAATGAGATATTATAGTAGCCATTGTTCATCTTCTGTTATTTGGTTCAGAATGCCTTATAATAGTTTCATTCTCTTGAAAAAAAAAAAGAAATCAAGTGAGCAAATTCTGGCAAGGATGTGGAGGGAAAAAGAACTCTTCTAGATTGCTAGCAAGAATGTAAACTGGTATAACCACTATGAAAATCAGAATGGAGATTCCTCAAAAAGCTAAAATAGCAATTCTACTTGACTCAGCTATTCTCCTTCTAGATATGTTTTCAAAAGAATTATAGTCATCACATTACTGTGATACATGCATACCCATGTTTATAGCAGTATAATTTATAAAGCCTAAAGCCTGGAAATAGCCTTATATGCCCATAAACAAATAAACAGATAAAGAAAGCATGGAATGTAAACATAATGGAGTACTACAGTTCCACAAAGAAAGACAGACTTGAGGCATTCATAGGCAAATGGATGCAGCTTGAGATCACAGTATTAAGTAAAATACTAAGACACACAAATTTAAATACTGAATGATATCTCTTACATAAGAAATATACATACAGGGATATTTCAGTTGTTGAACAGCTCCAAACTCCAAGTTTCCACTATTTGAACAGCAAAGTTCAAAAACAAATCTGCTTAGTGCTTGAAAATTTTTTCCATAGTCAAACTGAAAATCCAACTTGAAAAACCTTGTACATAGAGGCTGAGACCCAGTCTCACAGCAGACACAAAGTGATGCTTCAGTCTAAGCTGCTCTTTCGCCTAGACTACTTACAGTGCTTGTGTTGGTCCATTCAAACACACATCATTGTACTTTTGTTTATATTTTATTTTAGTAAAATATTGCAATCATGGCCCCAAAGAAAGTTACTCATAGCAGCAGTAAAGCTGGGACAAAAACTGTGAGAACCATGCTAGAGTTAAAGAAAGATAACCATGCTAGAGTTAAAGAAAGGTATCATTGCAAGATTTGTTAAATAAAGTTCTAGAAAAATGAATTTATAAGTGTAATTTCTGAGTTTCAGAACCATTTATTTGGTTTTGCATTATTTCTTATGGGAGAAATATGTTGTTTTTGAACTTTATTGTGTTTGAACAAAATGAGTTCCATAATCAAGGTATCACTATATATATACCTTGATACCTTGATTGTGGAATATATATATATATATATATATATATGAATGAAGTAGGGAGTTTTTTTCCAAATGGACAAGGAAACAAGAAAGAGAGGAGAGCAAAAGGAAGACAAGGAAAAATGAAAGGGGATTTTAAAAAATGAAGGGGAAAACTGATGAAAATAAGTTTTTGCAAATGGAAAGGAGACCAAGAGTTCAAGGAAGCAAGGATGCAG
Organism: Hydrochoerus hydrochaeris; assembly: GCA_004027455.1. Classification (NCBI taxonomy): domain Eukaryota; kingdom Metazoa; phylum Chordata; class Mammalia; order Rodentia; family Hydrochaeridae; genus Hydrochoerus; species Hydrochoerus hydrochaeris. Next base: position 60,094 of record PVLA01005984.1, read on the forward strand.
TGGAGAGGCAGGGGACAAAAATAAAAAGGAATTAAAATGTGTGTGGACAGGTACCAAACACCCATGACAAATGTAATTATTATTTACTGCAAATATATGTCAATAAAAAACAGAAATTAATAATAAAAACTCAAAAATGTGCAATAAATAGTTGACAAAGTTTCAAAATGACTAATAAATGTATTATGCCCTAAAAAGATCTCTCCAAAAAAGAAAAGTAAAGAAAAGAAAAACAAATAATTGTCAAGAAGAATAAGAAAATAATGCCAGGGGAACATTGCTACAAATTCTACAAACATCAAAAAGATATTTAAAAAGCAATGAGGAGGTATACCAAAACATCATATTCTGTATCTTAAAAATATACGTTTTTCCCAATAAAGAAGAGGAAAAGCTAATGAAAATTTAACATGAACAACCTTTTGACAATAAATGTGAAAGTTTAGTTGAACTAGACAAATTCTTAGAAAAGTGCAGCCTATCAAAACTAACATGAGAATATAAATTGCTTGCTTGTATTAAAATAAATAAAGAAAAGGAGTTTATAGTTACAGATTAAAATATTTTCATAAAAATGTTCTGGCATATATTATCTCATTAGTAAATCCTTGCAAACATTTCAAATGAAACAATACCAATTATTTTCAAAATTCACTTGGAAAACAAAAAAAAAAAACAGTGCTCCCTGTTCATTTGATGAGGCTAGCATATTGTCAATGTCAAAATCTAACACATTACAAAAAGGAAATCCACAGAATGCCTTGATTTATAAACATGATTCAAACATTCTGAACAAATTTATTATAATATGAAATATGGCAATATATAAAAAAGTTAAGAGATTGCAAACAGCCTCAGTTAAATCTAGAAATGCACAATTCAATAAATGTTTGTGTTAGTGAATTTCCTGTTACTATAACAAATACCTGAGAGAAATCAACTTACAAAGATGAAAGGCATAGTGGTCACCCTTATAATCCTTGCACTCTGTCAGGCTGAGGTAGGAGGATGAAAAGTTCAGGTCCAACCTGGACAATGTCACAAGACTCCGTTTCAAAATTAAAACAAAACAAGCAAAGGGATTAGGATGTAGATCAGGATGAAGTCCCTTCATCCCATCATCCATGATATATATATATATATATATATATATATATATATATATATATATATAATATATATACATTTCATTCATATATATGAAAGGCTTATTTGGCTCATTGTTTCAAATAGTTTGGTCTATTTCCTTCCATAAGAGCCTCACCTCCTAAAGGTTTTGCCACATCCCCATGACCACAGGCTGGAGACAAATCCTTAACACACAGTTTTCTAGGGCACACATCTACTCTATAATAATAATGAAACATCAATGGACATAATTCGTCATACAGAAAGAAAAAGGAAACAGAAATATACATTGCAACAGATGCAGCAAAAATACTTAAGAGTATTTATCTTGATTTTAAAGCTAATCTTCTTCCAACTAACTTCTAATCAAGGAGATTTTTTAACTTAATTAAAAATAATTTAGTAGTAATTAAAATACCTGAATTATTATGATTCCTAAATGTACAAAACCTATGTGACAATGATTTGTTAGATAATTAACCACCCCAAAACTTAACAGTTCAAAACAAACTATGATATTTGCTCCACGTTCTATGGGTCAACCCCTTGGTTTGGGCCAACCCCTTGGCTTGCCACAATGTGGCTTAGGGTCATTCATGAAGCTATACCTGGTGTCACAATAAGGGCTGCTGGTCCAAAACAACCTCCTGCACAGTCCTGGCACTGGGCATTGGAGGGGTAGCTGGAGAGGCAGCCCTTCCTCTCTGCACTGGACATGGAATGTTCCAGCAAGCAAGAATAGATGTGTCAGGCTGTCCTTTATGTCACATTCATTTCCATCAAGACAAGTCCCAAGGTCAGCTTGATCCTAGTGATGTGGATAAATAGATCTTTCCTCCTGATGAGAGGAGTGAAACTTGCAAACCAGCATTTATGTGGAGATGACAGAAGTTTGTGATTAAATTTTATAATGTAGCACATGTAGTATATATCATTGTTAATGGTGAAATGTTAAAGGCTTTTCCTTTAAGTTTTATAAGGGTGTACACTATCTCCCTTTATTTGGCTTTATCTTACATCTTACTTTTTTTAAGTCAAGAAAATTTTATGGAAGATGTAAAGATTTTTTTAAGAAAAAATGATTTTTATTACTTACACAGAGCACATGTGGAGTAACCTAAAGAATCTACAAAGAAATTTTTAGAAGTAATATTTTAAATGTACATATGAAAGTATAATAGTATGTCTTTACATCAAACAGCAATCAAATTCATAATATTGTAACATCACTGTAAAACAATTTATAATAATATCACTGTAACAACATTCAAATGATCAAATATCTAAGAATATATCTAATAGTGAATGTACAAAATGCTGAGCAAAACCCTAACAAGCAAACAAAATTTAAAAATGGAGAGCTGAATAGAGTAAAAAGACGTACCAAAGACTGGGGATAAACTCTGCAAAACAAATGTCTGGCAAAAGATATATGTTAAAAATGTATTAAAAGTATTTAAAATCAATAATAAGAAAACAAATTAGAAGAGATCCAAGATGGCCGACTGAGTGGTGGCACGATAGAGAGCCTCTCTGAAAAAAAAACCCAACTCAGACGCTGGAATCTGACAGCATGGAGAAAGCCAGACAAAAGGAGAGGAATTCTCATGACCCAGGAAGAAACTGAGGAAAAGAAAAAGTAAAAAAAAAAAAAGAAGAAGAAGAAGAAGAAGCATGGACAGAGGGCTGGAGCTGGGCAAGCCCCAGTTGCTGTATTGGCTCCAGACCCTCGGCTGGAGGAGGCGCTTTTGCAAGGAGTGGAAACAACCAATCGAGCTGCGTGAACTTTGGTGAGTGACAGGAACTGGATTCCCCAGAGTGGGAGGACCTACAGATGACATTTTGGAGTTGGGCAGGGCCGCCTTGAATCAAAACCTGAGACAGCGGTGGTCGACGACTCCTGGTCCAAAGCAGATTGGTGGGACCCACTTGGGCTGGGCCAGGCCCCTGGTTGAAAACCAATAGCAAGGGAAGAGGCTGTTCTGAGCCAGTGGCATCCACAGGAAACACACAAACATGCTGAAGCATCCACTGGGTGACTGACGTAGGGGGAGGGGCTGGCTCTCAGCCTGCAACTCTCAGATTCGCAGTGGATTAGGGGATGGCACTTCCCAGCAAGTGCACTGCAGAAAACACTGTAAGCAATGGAAAGGCCCAGAGACCTCCACCACCCACCTGTCTGAAGGGGGCCGGAAACATGACAAGACAGAGAAACAGCAAAAGGTCTCCAACCGTGGAACCAGGGAAAGTGAGTCCAGCAGAGTAAATGCAGAGGAGGTTGAGGGCAGCAAACATGCAATATCAGACATAGCCTCATTGGAAATAAAGAAATACTTCCTTGACCTCAGCAATGAATTTAAATCTGAAATTCTAACTCAGGTGAAGCAAGATACAAGAAGATTAATAAAAGAAGTCCTGGGTAATCCTCAAGTAGACACAAATGAAAGAATGGAGGAACCCAGAGAAAAGAGAGAAGCCTTTGATGAAGAATATAAACAAAACCTAGAATGCATGAAACAGATCCAAAGAGAATATCAGGAAATTAAAAACTCCATTGAAACCTGGCAAAACCTTTTAACAGAAACTAAAGACAAACTTTCAAAACTTGAAGATAGATTTGCAGCATATGATCATGAAAGGATCTCTTAAAAATAACAAGGAATCAGGAAGCAACAATACAAAGGGTAGAAGATGACAAGAGGATTTATAACCTAAGAATAAAATATGTGAATGAAGATGCAGCGACAAATACAAATGAAATAAAGTCTATTCACAAAAATAATTAAGGAAAACTTCCCAAACATAGGAAACGGAAGTGAAGTTCAGATAAATGAGGTGTACAGAACTCCAGCCAGCTACCAAAACAGCTACTAAAACAGATCTACACCCAGACGTATAATAATCAGAATCCCAGAAATCCACCACAAGAACAGAATATTAAAAGCAGTCAGAGAAAAGAAACAGATTACCTATAAAGGAAAACTCATCAAAATCACGGCAGACTTCTCAATGCAAACCATCAAATCAAGTAGAGCTTGGAGTGAAATATTGCAAGCCCTGAAAGAAAATAACCTCCAACCCTGAATGATGTACCCTGCAAAACTGTCTCTCAAAATTAATGGAGAGACAAGATATTTCCACAACAAAGAGGAACTGGGGGAGTTTGTGACCACCAATCCAACCCTGAAAAGAATACTGAAAGACATTCTAGAGAGAAAGAAGAAAATCACCAGGGTTCCAGGAACAATGGCAGAAAGGCCTCAAAGAAAGGGGCAGACAGTGAAATGAAGGAGAAAAGTAAACAAACAACAATGACAGAAAAATAGCATAGTAGAGATAAGACAGAGAAGATTGTTTATATTGCTGTTTTATCTTAACTGATTTTATTTGAATCTGGTATGCTTGAGAGTATCAAGTCTGAGAGTAGAGGCAACTACTCTGAAGATGACAAGATTCAATAGGATACCCATTCTGGTTTGATTATTAACTGCCTTTGAAGTCCTATAATGTTGCCAATATTTAGATTTTATTAATAGTGTAATGCAATACTAAGTTTAATTAATCTATGTTTGACAATATAGACAATTGCATTGAAAACAAGAGACATCATAGTAACTACTGTAGATCACCTAGTATTGTGGTTCTATATGTCCTTTTCATTTTGTTTTTCTCTAGGAATTTGTATGTTGACTTGTTTTGATTTGTTTCTCCCTCTAATACAGAAAAGCTAGGTATACATGTAGAGACTTATACATGTGTAGAACCTCTAAGTAGTTTATGAGAATGGATTATAGTTATTATAAAGAAAAAAGAGGAAAAGAAAGTATTCTAAAGGATATAACTGCATGTATGTTTGAATGTGTGGGGTTGATAACCATGTTGCTAAAGTTTTTGTTGGATGGATGAACAAAACTGATTGCAGTCTCACTGTTTGGATGTCCACTTTGTAGGCTTTACTTTTGTAACTTGAACAACTATTTCTAAGAGGAAAATATGTAATTATCAACTAGTGATTTCTTACTAGTTACTATTTTTGTTTTTTGTTTTGTTTTTGAAATTTTATATTATTTCTACCCTCTTTCTGTCTCAAATTTTTTTTCTTTAAATAAAAAAAAGAAAACAAATTAACCCAAGTAAATAGTAAGCACAAAATCTAGACAAATGCATCAAAGACAGGGATGACAAACAAGTATATGAAAGGCTTCAACAGCATATATCAGAACAAAGTGACAAATGAGAGCAGGAAGAAATCACTGCATGTTTATTTAAGTTGCAAAAATTCCAGAAAACAATACCAAATATTGAGAAGGATGCAGAGCAACAGGAACTCTCATTTCATTCTTTGTTGGTAGAAATGCAACATAGTACAGTCATTTGGAAAATAGTCTGTTGGTTTCTTATAAGACTAAACATATGCTTCTCAAATGTTTTGATACACCTACATGAACTGAAAATGTACATTTACTCCTTAAATTTGCCCATGAATGTGCACTATAACTTCATTGCAACTGCCCCAAATTGGGAAGCAAATAAGACGTATTTCAATAGATACAAAAAAAACTATAAAACATCTATAAAAAGGAATATCATTTAACAATTAAAAAATGAACTATCAAACTGCAAAAAGACATGAAACATCCTTATATCCATTTTGATTAATGAAAGAAGCTAATCTGAAAGACTACTGTATTATTTCAATTGTGTGATGGCAGGAAAGAGTCAATGACAAAAATACTGCCAGTTGTCTGGGTCTAGGAGAGGTAGGAGAGTGGTGAATATGTGAAGAGTATGAGAAGTTTGAGGATGTGAATATGTGTAGCATAATGTAATTATGGACATCTGACATGGAACATTTGTCAAAACCCATAGAAGTGCAAAAGTCAAAGAGGAAACTTTAGCAAAATTCTAGAGTTTAGCTAATAAGGATGTATTAGCAATGATTCATTAACTGCCACAAATGTACCACACTAATGCAAGATGGTAGTACTAGAAGACACTGTCCATGTGTATGTTGGGTGATAATTTGTAATTCTCAGTACCAGCTGCTCAATTTCTCTGTGAATTGAAAACTGCTGTAAAAAAATGAAGCTATTCATTTAAAAAGAATTTTTGAGAAACATATGAAGGTGAGCCTAGAAAATATTGATGAATCAATGCTGAGTTATAGATTTAGTACAATGCCAAGTGAAACCCAATAGTAAATATTGTTTGGAGACAGTTTGTTATTCTGGTTTAATTTGGTTTGATTTTTGTGGCACTTTATAATCTGGTTGTAGAATCTGAGAAAAAATACACAAGTCAAAAGTAGCTGAGACAATATTCACATAGGAGAAAAAAATTAGACTTCCTCAGCCCTATACCAAATCTTACTTTAAATCTGTAGTAATTGAAACAGCATGGGGTTTTTGCCAAAGCAAATAGAAACATGGAAAGAAATAGTCTAAAATCAGATATACATACATATATATATATAATTATATGTATGTAATTGTGTGTGTGTGTATATATATATATATATATATATATATATATATATATATTTGATAGTTAAGGTAGAACTGCAAAATAATAGAAGGTAGAGGTTCTTTTCAGTCAGTAGTGCTAAGAAAAACTGGAAATTCATGTGGAAATAAATGAAATGCAATCCTTGCCTCATATCATACCAATAACCACTTCTAAATACAACTAGATGCCTGAAGTCATTAGATGTTCTAGACAATAGTATTAACTTAATGTCTATATATCCCTAAAGAGTTCACAGATAAAATTCAGAAAAGTCATAAAATTGTTGGGAAAAAAAGTGTGTTTATTTTTACTAACTTATAAACTAAATTTGTTATTTCCTTCAATTGTGACGGTGGGCTTTAAATCACAGTAGGATGAGTCGTACCTGTCCACATGATAACTATAGCGACCATGGGTATTTTCATGACACTACTGCTGCTGAAGATCTCTTAATCACTGCTGCTCATGCCCACTTCAAAATTATTATAGTTATAAAGATCTTTGACATTATTAAAATTGAAAATATATTACACTGTAACCAAAATATTTCACTTTTGATTAACGTTCAACAGATATGTTGCTCCAAGAGACATGTAGGAGAATAATGATGTAAGCATTATTTATAGTGGCCCCAAACTGCAAATTTAATTATTCTTTAGCAGTAGATACACAAAATGTAATTCACTCACACACGAGCATCCTATACAGTAGATGAAAGGAGTAAACCACAGCTACGTGAGCAGTACTGATGAATTTCACATACATGATTCTGAGCAACAGAAAATGCATATAGGATACTATATTAATCCATTTATGTGAAGTTTGAAATATATATAAAGCCAACTGCAGTCTTTGAAGGGAGAGAAATGCAGAGAAATGATTATCACAGGAGTCAAGATCCTGGAGAGAAGGGATGGTAACTGGGTGGATGACCAGGACTAGTGCTGTACAACTTCCCACTGACCTGCATTTTTCTATCTTGTGTAAATTAAACTGGAAAAATAGCAGCAAATTGAAAGACTTAGCAATTTTGCCTCTAATAAAGATATTATAACAAGCAACTGCATGCACTTTCGATATAATAAATTCAGACAGTATCAAAGAGTACACGGTGGCCAGGCATGGTAATAATACCCATTATGGGAGACTGAAGCAGGAGAATCCTAAGTTCAAGGTTTTCCTGGGCAACTTGGTGATTTAGTGAAATCCTGTCTCAAAATAAAAACAGGCTGTGGATATAGCTCAGTGTGAAGGCTCTGGACTTAATCCTGAGTACCGCAGAAAGAAAAGAAAAGAAGAAGAAAGAAGACAAGAAGAGAGAAAATGAAAAAGAAAAGAGGAATGTAAATGATGAAAGCAAAAACCTTTTTCACTAAAGATAACCACTGCTAACACTGCTTGTTGAGCCTTTTGAAGTTTTTCTATACATACATAAATAGACATAAATAGATTAGACAGATAATGCAGAGTGTATGATAGATGGATGGTTGGATAGATGATAGATAGATAGATAGATAGATAGATAGATAGATAGATAGATAGATGATAGACGGTAAAAGGAAGAAAGCAGCAAAAGGAGCAATGGAAAATGATGGTAGAAGACAGAAAAACAAGAAGAAAGGAAGGAGGAAAAGAAAATGGAAGGAGGAGAGAGAGAAAGAAGGAAAGATGAAAGAAAGAGATGAGACAGAGGTCTTAAATGAGCATTCTATACAGAGAGAAATATACTATATGCATAGTATTTGGTATTAGATCTTTGTCATTGCATTAAATATCTTACAAGAATTTCCACTAAGTTCATATGAAATTATCATGTTATTTTCAATGACAGTACTGTACCTGTATAAAGAAGCCATAATTTCTTCTTCATCATTGATGGACATTGGGTTCTGTCATTTGACCATATGAATAATTCTACAATGAGCATCTTTAAATGAGTTGCACTGATTCATGGGAACATAAGAGGTAAGTTTCTAGGCAAATGTTGCAAAGCCAAGGGACATATCAATAGCTACTGTCGCCAAAGTTTTGAACCTGTTTAGGTCCCATCAATGGTGCAGTAAGAAACTTGTTTCTCAGTGTTCTTATCAATACCGTGCTATAGAAGGTTTTGATCTTTGCCAATTGAATATGCAAAATTTACCTGTAATTTAAATTTATGTATTTCTTTTGTTAAAAGTTAACTTAGCATGTCTTTTTCATATCTTTACAAACATTGCTATTTCCTTTTGTGTGAATAGTGCATTTATAGCCTTTGTTTATTTATATTTGGAATGGATAATGCACTTCCTTGATTGAGAAGTCAAAATTTCCAAATGAGACACACATGATTTCTCCAATTCCGTCTTCCCACTATCCCTTGCCCTTCGCTCTCAAGCAACCGATTCCATTACTTTCATGGGTACCCTTCCAAAGATGTATATGTATGAGTACACAAATATTTGTGTCTGTATGTATGTGTGTATATGTGTGTTTCCTTTTTTTCCTCCAAACAGTAGCTCAGTGTATGCATACATTTCTACATAAGCCAGGACTTTTGAGTTTTTCTCCAATCATACTTGGTCAATTAGAGGGACAAGATAGATACAATGATTTCTACCAACTAGATACAGTGAGGGAGGCTACAGCGCAGGCAGTGGAAAGAAACCAGGAGAAAGCGGTCTGTTTCAAAGACATGCTCCTAAGACTTTCCCCAAGCTGCATTTCCCACCAGAAACCACAGAAGGAGATAAACAGTGCCTCCCAAAGTGCTGAGGAAAGCTGACTGCAGATATACGGCAGAATCCTAAGCTCAGCCAGAGGGACTCAACACAGATGATGAAGGGTAGCCATCCCACGTCATAGGGGCAGCATGGCCAGACTGGCCTCAAATTGGAAGCAGGATTGTGAGCCATAAACGGCCACCAGCGCTCTGCCTGCGCCCTAGCTGATGCAATGCTAAGATGGCAGCGGCGCTGCGGGAGGGGGATGAGGACTTCACAGAGAGAATGCAGACATGTGACTCAGGCAGACCGAGGGTGGGGCTGAGTCCCACACCGGGAGCCCAACAGAGACTGAGACGGGCTCTAGGTGCTGTGATTAACCAGCAGGGCTTAGTGACTAAACAAGATCTTACCTGCTCTCTGCATACTGTAATTAGCTATGTGTATGTTTAAATTAATTAGGAAATAGATTTGTATGTACCTCACCCATAGGATTATTTCATTCTGCTCAGTTTAACTTCTGATCTTGTTTTCCAGGATCCCTAATCATCAGTTATTGGAGGACTGAAGCCTCCAAACTAGCTTCCAAACCAACTGTCCAGTTGTGGCAAGGAATGCTTCTGTAGGGTCCTCTTTATATAACTTCATTCACCATCTACATACATGGATCAGTATCAAACTCTTTCTGTGTTCCAGGCAAAGGGGCAGGAACTAGGGGCCTATCAAGTGAAGTAGGCACAGTTCCTATGCTCAAGGAATCTAATCTGTTATGGTAACAAAGACAGATAAGTAAGGCAGATCGTTAAAACCCAGAACAAAAAGTTTCGCCATAAAAGTATTCACTGAATGCCATAGAGGTACAGAGGAGGAAACTACCACATTTGCCTGCAGTTGTGAAGAAAAGATTCCCAGAGGAAATGATATCTGAACTAAGAGGTCAGGAGGATTTATAGGAGTTTTCTAGGCAGAGAAATGAAGGAAGGCATTCCTGGCTGCAAGAACAGAGTGCATAGAAATGCAGAGGGAGAGCTGGCATAGAATAGCCAGGGAAGAATTAGAAGTTCATTGTCCCCAAGGCCCAGGTACAGGGTGCCAAAAGAAAGCAAAAGAAAAAGGTAAAACTCAACTTGCTACAGCATTTGGGAAACCCACCATCCCACCCCTGGTCGATTCACCCTAGGAAGGTAATGCAGTGCACCAAGAACACTGAGAACCACAGCACGGTCCGATCAGGACCTAGCTGCAATAGGACTTTGCAAACCATTGCATTTTACACATCATTGTGAGGAAGAACCATCTCTCCTATCCTTACCTTACTACAACTGCTTCTCAACAAGTGTGAAGCTCAGAAGCCAGCGATACTGTGAAACATCTTAGCACATACAGGACAGCCACGCAACAGAAAATTATCCACTTCAAGGTCACAAAAGCCCATTTACACATAGTAAAATATTTTATGCACACATGGATAGCACATTACAGGCAAATAGTGGATAGCAGTTATATAAGTTTAAAATCCAACAAATGTATAATAATCAAGTTTATCAGCTTACTTCTTCCATTTTCCTATCGTTAGTACATTGTGTCTCTTTCTTTAACTTCTTAAATTACAATTTCATCACCTGCTTCCACTGTACCACGCCCTTGCTGAAATTCTTGGCCTCACACTCCTTGACTCCTGTAATAACACCTGGCATTTGGCTTTCGCATGCTCTCACTTGCATTTTATAATTTTATCCTCACGACAGTCCTGGGAAGTAAACAGGACAGGTACAGTTTGCCTGTGAAGAACCCAAAATCACATGGCCAGCAAGGCCTTCCAGCTGCACTGACTCTTAAGTCCAACCCTCCCTCCAACTCCTCCTACTCCCTCCAACTAGAACAGGTGGTCTTCACACATTTTACTGGGACCTAAACACTGCCATAAAGCTCTGATCAATGTGTAACAATTTGAATGTTCAGTGGATAAATGTATTTAATGATTTTTATTTACACATTTGGTGCATGCCACATCTTTTGAAGATGAAGTGACTTTCAATTTCAATCCTCCATCACATTTAAAGTCACTGATGCTTTCTGCAAAAACCATTGTTATGTAGAGGATGACCAATGAGTATCTTCTTAAACCTAGAGAGATCTTGTTAGCCATGATTGACTTCCCTGGAATTCTCAATGAGTCCAGGACCCTACACCTGAACCAAGATGAACCAATCAGGGTCCATTTCCTGATATTTTGACATAGAGTGTACAAAAAAAATAATTAATTCTACGTAGGTAGCTGGACTCGCAGCATGTAAACTTGGGAGCTACTGGCTATCATGTGTTTCTAACAGATGGACAAACCCACAAACAGAAGAACCGGTTTATAGAAACAAGATAATGAAGCAGATGGCTCAAAATAAAAAGAAGAAGTGGATATTTATATTCAAAGATTGAAGTTGGACATTTTTCTTCACACTATATACAGAAGTTTACTCAAATTGAATCATACACTTAAATGTAAATTCTAAAATAATTTTTTAAATTCTTAGAGGAAAATACAAGCATAATTTTTGTGACCTTGAGATGGGTGACATCTTCTCAGCTGCAACAACAAAATACACATAAATAAACTGGATTTCAACAAGTTTAAAGACTGTTGTACCTTGAAGGATATTAAAAAGTTAGAAGATAGCCTATAAAATGAAGTAATATATTTGTAAGTCATACCTGATAAGGGAACAGCATCCAGTATATATCAAGAGTTCAGTAATCTGATAATAAAAAGATAATCAACATGAAAAAATAAAATAAACCATCTTAATGAAAGCATTATTTGTCTGCTGCAATATATCTATGAAAACAAATTAATTATCAAAATTAATAGTCTCAGAAACTAAAGCCAAAGTTATACAATTGATCAGAAAGTTCAGAAAATTGGGTGTTCCATCTCATCAGTGAGAAAGCTGACTGATACAGAAAATTTGTACCAGAGATGTGGTGTCATTGCTGTCACTGTACATGACCATGTCATTCAGAAGCTTTTGGAAATGGTTTATGGGAACTTCAGAAAAGTTTGGGGAAGCAGACTATAGAAGCCCTCGGGTAGCATAAATAGAATGAATACTGTTTCTGGTCAAAATTCAGAAGCCCAGGATGCTGACAGAAATGTGGACAGTAAAGGCCAGGCTGAAGAGATTTCAAAAGGGAACAAGCATTCCATCGCTAGTGGGAAGAGAGTGTCAACCTCGTAGCAGAAAATGGGTTTACATTTTTTCCATGTCCTGAGACTTTGCAAGATGGTATTATTAAAAGGGGTAGACTGATTGGTTGGAGAAAATTTTAAAACAACTCAAAATTCAAGCTGTGGCATGGGTACTGCTGACTGTTCTTATCCAGATTTATGATGAGAATTAGGGGTCAAAAGGCAAATCATAAAAAAAATCTTTAAAACTTAAATTTTGGCTCAGAAGGAACCACATGTAAAGTTGGGACCCAAGGAAATGTGACTGCTAAAGAGATTATAGCTATTAAAAAAGATCAAGTATTTTGTACAGAGATAAAAAGAAAGATACCTTGAGGGCAACTCAGAAATCACCAAGACTCCACAGTCTGAAGATTCAAAGGTGAAAATGCATAAAAACTTTCATTTGAGAGTCCCTGGGACACCTGCTCAAGAAGGACCTTCTAGGAAATTAGTTTTCCAGAATTCATTTAACCATGCTCAGCCTTTCAGGCATTCAGAGGCCAATGAAGCCATGGTCCACTGACAGGAAAACTTAGCATCATCACATGATGATGGTTGTACTAACGTATCAAATGCAGTTGTGGGGTCAGGAATGTTTCTGCCCAGATTTCAAGGGACAACCTAAGAGATCAGGCAAGAAAGCCCTGAGAAAGCAGCTGTGAGAATGAAGTCAAAAGTCCAGTGGAGATTCCAAGAATTCAGAGATGCAAGAAATAGAGAATGTCTTCCAAGGAAAGCTGAAAGCCGTGAGTAGAGCCAACCCAAGAGAGCTTGTAGGGGCTGCAACTGGAAAGGCCATGGCGTAGGGCTACCCCCACCCTTTGGATCACACATTTTACCATTATATGCCCTGGATGCCACATGTGGAAGTACAAGACTTAATCTTTACCCTGTTGGGCTTCAGTCTTGCTTTAGTATAGTCCTTGCCTAGCCCCATTCCTCTCTTTTGAAATGAAAATGTTTATTGGATGCCATTGTACCTTAAGATTATATGGCTTGATTTTGGTTTTCACAGAAGTTCACTGCTGAGAGTTTGCCATGTGTCTCAGAAGAGACATGGACTTGGACTTTGGAAAAGTAATGGAACTATTGAGACTTCGGGGAAGGTATTATTGCATTTCACTTCCCTTTTTACGAAAGATAGTTTAATTATCTTAGTGGTATTATGAACTTGCTATTGTCTGGAGAAGAACTATGGTTTAAGCAGATGCGTTTGGACATGAAGTCGGCAAGAGATGAAAGTGGCAAGACGATTGTTAATTCTGATCAAATTTCACTGATCAAAGAAATGCCAACTTGTCAGTAAAGCACACTCCTTGGATACTACATATGGTCTCTCACCTCTTCCTCTCTGGTGCTGTTCCCCTGCTCTCTTCTTTGACCACTGTTAACTGTTTTTTGCATCATGCCCTTGTGCCAAGATGTTTCTACTTCGGAGTCACCTGGCAATAACTTAAATTCCTCCAAACTGTAAGTTAAATTAAACCTTCCTTATTTAAATTGTGAGTGTTGGGTATGGTGTCTCAGCAACTGGAAAGCTGATGATTATATTATATTATTCAGAAATTCAACTTCTAGGTGTATATCCAAGAGAAATGGAAGCAGATGTCAACCTCGAAATTTATTGCAGCATTATTGTAACAGCCAAAATACAGAAAAACCCAAATTTGCATAGACTAATGAATGGATGCAAATATGGCTTATCCCTGTAGTAGAATGCTTTTACCAATAAAAAAGGAAAAAATTGTGGATAAATTCTACACCTTAAAAACATGGTGAGAGAATCCAAATAGAAATCATGTGGATCTCTTTGTTTGAAATGTCCATAACAAGCAAATCCATAGAGACAAAAGGCAGGTTAAGAATTGCCGAGAGTGGACGGTGTTTGAAGGAAATGGAGAGTAACTGATCCTAATCACATGGGGCTTCTTTGGGAAATGACGAAATTGTTCTGAAATTGACATTGGTGATGGTTACACCGTTCTGTGAATAAATAGTGCTGAATTGCAAACTTGAAATAGATCAATTTTGTGACACGGGAGTGATATTCAATATATCTAATAAAAATAAAACCTAAATAGTATTCCAGGTTCTGGCCCATCCCTGAGGCAACTAACCCAGTCCATGAGACATTACCCAGTGCTGATAATTAAGCTCCCTTTTTTGGCATAAGCTGTCTCAAGTGGATCTATGTTATTTGCTAACAAAAGTATATGCAAACAGGATCATATGCTAAGTGTGAATGTTTTTCACTCCAAGAGACAACAGTAAATATTACTCTTTTTATTTTTTGTAGTTGAGCTGCTACAAACTCAGTTTTTAACTTCAGCTTTTGTTTCTCTCCTTATCCCAGAGAATTGTGACTAGTCAGTGAGATATTGGGTGCAAACTTAGAGAAATATACAAGTGCATGATATTGCCTAGTTTCTGTGTGTCTTAATTTAAATAACAGATGGTCCCCCCCCCCGCCTTAGGTATATTATGAAAAGCAAACAATACTTTCAACTAACAGACAGGATGCACTTTCCTTTATAAGCTGATGGCTTCATTTGTTAAATGTTTACCTGAGATACACAATCAGGCTTTTAAACTTAGAGAAACTTACGAAATTCACAATAGAACCACACTCAGAGATAAGTGAAGAGGCTGCAACAGCTTCCAAGAGATCCTTCTCTGTGAGACCTTCAGAGAGAATCAGCGACTGATCTTCTCCAGCGTTCTGTACTTCTAATGGGACCACCCAGGCCTCCTTCTCTTGCTTGAAAATCTTTAGGCTTTTTAATGTCATTAGAATATGTGTAACATTCAATGTTTTTGGTTTGCACATCAAGACACCTCACATCTGGCCCAGAAATCAAGTCCCTCATCACACCTGGGTTCTCATTTACCTTGCATATCAGGGTGATAATTGACTGGCTATTTCCTGTCTGCATCAAGCTCATTCTCACTACCGCACTTCTGCAGATGTAGGACATTCCCTTAGACTCACAGCAGCAGTGAAGCTGCTCCAGGGTTATTTCCCATGTGAATTTTTTTCATTTCCTCACTGGCTGTGTCTTTTTCTTTTGCACTTCCATCAGGCTTTATGCAAATCTCCATGGTAACACATACCATATTGTTTTACAGTTGTCAGCAAGAACACCAAATCTTCTAGCTGGTGAGAATCATCTTCCAAGTTTCCTTTGCCAGGGGCCTGGATGGGGACTGGCAAGTATTCTAATCAAGTGCACCATTGGTGGGGAATGGATGTTGGGATGATGGGAGTTTCAAAGACAGTAGATGCCTGTGTAAAATAGTGTCTATTTAAAATACTTGGCGCCTATGCAATACTTATACAGGTTGAATACCAGGCCTGACACTGGTTACCCAAGTCAGCTTGGAGTAGGAAAAGCTATAATCTTGGAATTCACTAAGTGTCCAAAGAAAAGTCAAAGGTTTAGAAATAAAATGAATGGTCAGAGCCAGGTGTTGTGGCACACAGCTGGAATCTCAGCACTCCCGGAGTCTGAGGCAGAAAGATCACAACTGGAAGCCCAGACTGGGAAACTGGACAGCTAAGCAAGCCTTTATCTCAAAATTTAAAACAAAGAAGGAAGGAAAGAAAGAAGGAAAGAAAGAAAGAAAGAAAGAAAGAAAGAAAGAAAGAAAGAAAGAAAGAAGAGAGAAAGAAAGAAAAAGAAAGAAAGAAAGAAAGAAAGAAAGAAAGAAAGAAAGAAAGAAAGAAGAGAGAAAGAATGGAAGGAAGGAAGGATGGGAGGAAGGAAGGATGGAAGGATTGGGATTTAGCTCAGTGAAAACCTCTAGGTTCAATTCCCCCAAATTAAAATAAGATAAAGTGATCCTGATAGTAATTATTACTATCATAGGAATGGAGTAAAACATTGAAGGGTTAAGCTCCAAGGTAAGAGAGGGACAAAGCACAGGCTTTGGGTTTTAGCTTCAACCCCAAACATTCTCCTGTTCATATAACATCTGTTTTCATATGTCAGCCTCTATTTCCAGCTGGAAATGCTAAAACGATAACTTTAAAATCTATTTTCACAGTCGTTAAAAAGACCTGGAAAAAGAAACATTTTCTCTTCTGTAGGAAGGCATCAGTGCATAGGCAGAGGAGTTCTTTCTTATTCACCAAATGATTCTAGAACATTTGAAAGAACACAATAGGTTCTCAAAGGCGAAGTTTAGCTATCAGTCACTGCCCAGTGATGGCTCTGCGTCTCACATATACTGTTATCATGTGCTTCTCAGAATACATTCTCATTACTATGTTTTTCTCTCTGTCTCTCCAGTAAGCTATGGGTTGTTTGGCATAGGCGCCTCATCCCAATCACTTCACGTCATATTTTTCTTTCCTGCCAATTATGGCCCGTAAGGAAATGGTGAATGATTTCTATGAATGTATTGAAGAGATTTTAGATGAGAGAAAGCAGAAACTGCATGAGTAAAGTTTTAGAAGAGAGTAACCAAGGAAACACAAAAGTTACAGTTATAGTACATCTTCCATTCATCCTTGCCAGGAAGGAATGGGAAGTGTCTGTCCTCTGCCTTCAGTTGAAATTAAAGGATGAGTAGGAATTATCTGTGGAAACGAGATATGGAAAAGAGTTGTGGGCAGAGGGAACAGTACTGTGGTAAGAAACATGAACAAACACAAGATTAGTGTGTGTGGCGTATTCAGGGGAGTAGGTGGAGAAAGTTTTTGGTCGGGAGTGAGATTGCTAAGGACTGAAGACCTTAGGGAAGAAAGAGCTGCTTCCAGTGTCGTTTTTCTTTTTCTTTTTATTTAAAGAGAAAAAAAGCAGAAAAGGGGAAGCAATAATACAAAATTGCAAAAAAAGACATAAAATAAAATAAACACTAAGAAATCACTAGTTGACAAATTAAATCACTGTCATTTTAGAAATAGTTGTTCAAGTTACAGAATTAAAACACACAAAGTGGACGTTCAAACCATGAGACTGCAAACAGTTCTGCTCAATGATCCAGCAAAAACTTAGTAATATGATTCTCAATTCTACACCCTTAAACATACATGCAGCTATATCCTTTAGAGTACTTTCTTTTCCTCTCTTTTTTACAATGGAGGAAAACTTCTTTTTTACAATTACACATTTTGGGTTTATTACTCCTACATTTCTTATTATTTTTTACACTAGAGACACAATGTGATCTTTATAAATATGATTCTCATTTGTTTCACTTGTGAGAATAGCCTCAAGTTGCCTCCATTTCAATATGAAGGCCTCAAGATCATTCTTTTTTTTAATAACTGAGTAATATTCCATTGTATAAAAATACCACATCTTTTTCATCCACTCTGCAATTGATGGACATTTTGGTTGTTTCCAAGATTTAGCTATTACAAATTGTGCTGCTATGAACATGGGTGTACATATATCACCATGACATGACCTTTTCAGGTTTTCTGGGAAAATACCCAGGAGGGGAATAGCTGGGTTGAATGGAACTTCCAAGCCTAGTCTTCTGAGAAATCTCCATACTGATTTCCATAGTTGCTACACCAGTTTGCACTCCCACTAACAGTGAAGCAGTGTTCCTCCCCCCCACCCCACCCCCGCAGCCTCACCAACATTTGTTATCAGTTGTTTACTTGATGGCAGCCATTCTTTCTGGAGTGAGATGAAATCTCAATGCTGTTTTAATTTGTATGGAATGACCAGTGATGGTGAACATTTCTTCATGTATTTGTTTGCCATTTTTATATCTTCCTCTGAGAACTTTGTGTTCATCTCGGATGCCCATTTTTGGAGAGGGTCTTTGAATTTGGGGGCTTGATGTTTTTCAATTCTTTATATGTTCTGGATATAAGTCCTTTGTCTGAGGGGTTGCTGGCTAAAATTCTTTCCCATTCTATGGGTTTTCTTTTCACTCTGTTGATGATTTCTTTTGAAGTGCAAAAACTTCAATAATATGAGATCCCAGTTGTTGATTCCTTGAAGTGTTTACCATGCAGTTTGCATTTTGTTCATGAATTCTTTGCCTACCCCTATGTCTCCAAGACTTCTACCTACCTTGTCTTCCAGCAGGTTTAGTGTTTCTGTTTTAATATTTAGGTCTTTGATCCATTTATGCTTTAGTTGTGTGCATGGTGATAGGTATGGGTCTAGTTTCAGTCTTTGGTGTGTGGAGAGCCAATTTTTCCAACACCATTTATTAAAGAGATTGTCCTTCTTCCAGTGAATATATTTAGCCTCTTTGTCAAATATCAGGTGGCTGAGTGTCTTTGTAGATGTGCTTGCATCTTCTAATCTGTTCCATTGATCTTCAAGTCTATTTCTTTGCCAGTACCAGGCTGATTTTATCACTGTGGCTTTGTAGTATATTTTCAAGTCAGGAATTGAGATGCTTCCTGTCTTGCCTTGTTGCCCAGAATTGCCTTTGCTATTCTAGGTTTCTTCTGTTTCCAAATGAATTTAGGAGTATTTTCTCTAGATCTGTGAGATATGTCAATGGTATTTTGACTGGGATTGCATTAAATCTGTATAACAGTTTTGGGAGTATGGCCATTTTCACAATGTTGGTTCTTCCTAGCCAAGAGCAAGGAATACCCTTCCATTTTCTAATATCCTCTTCAATCTCCTTTTTTAGTGTAGTGTAATTTTCATCATACAGGTCTTTTACATTCTTAGTTAGGTTGATTCCTAAATATTTCATTTTTTTAGATGCTATTGTGAAGAGTGATATTTCCATAATTTCTGTCTCAGTGAGTCTTTGTTTGTGTACAGGAATGCTATTGATTTTTGAGCATTGACTTTGTATCCAGCTACCCTGCTGAATTTGTTTATTACTTCTAATTGTCTTTTAATGGAGTTTTTTTGGATCTTCTATATAGAGTATCATGTCACCTGCAAATGGTGATAGTTTAACCTCTTCCTTTCCTAACTTTATTCCTTTTATTTTTCTCTCTTGTCTGATTGCCCTGGCTAGTGTTTCCAGAACTATATTGAATAGGAGTGGTGATAGTGGACATCCTTGTCTTGTTCCTGATTTTAAAATGAAAGCTTTCAGTTTTTGTCTGTTTAGTATAATGTTGGCTGTTGGTTTGTCATAGATGGCCTTTATAAGATTGAGGTAGACAATGTGTATTCCAAGTTTCTGAAGGGTTTTTATCATGAACATATGTTGGACTTTATCGAAAGCTTTTTCTGCATCTATTGAGAGGACCATGTGGTTTTTGTTTTTGTCTCTGTTTATATGATGTATTACATTTATTGATTTGCGTAGGTTAAACCATCCCTAGAATGAATACCACTTGGTCATGATGTATAATCTTCTGGATGATTTGCTGCATTCTATTTGCCAGTATTTTATTGAGAATGTTTGCATCAATGTTCATTAGTGAGATTGGCCTATAGTTCTCCTTTTTGGTTGGGTCTTTCTCTGGTTTGGGTATGAGAGTGATACTTGCCTCCAGGTATGATTTAGGGAGGATTGCTTCCTTTTCAATTTCATTGAAGAGTTTAAAGAGTAATGGCATCAAATCTTCTCTAAATTTCTTGTAGAATTCAGCCATGAATCCATCATGACCTGGGCTCTTCTTTGTTGGTAAGTTTTTAATTACATTTTCAATTTCAATAGCTGATATGGGGTTATTCAAACTTGCTCTATCTTCTTGGTTGAGCTTTGGTAGTTCATGTTTCTAGAAATCTGACCATTTCCTCTGTGTTTTCCATTCTATGTGAGTGGAGACTTTCAAAGTAGGTATTCATGATCTTTTGAATTTCCATTGGATCTGTAGTAATTTCCCCTTTTCAGTCCTTATTGCATGAATTTGGGTTTTTTCTTTCTTTTTCTTTATGAGGTTAGTTAGAGGTTTGTCAATTTTGTTTATTCTCTCAAAAAACCAGCTTTTCGATTCATTTGTTCTTTGTAATTTTTTTTTAATTTCAATTGCATTGATTTCTGCTCTAATCTTCACAATTTCCTCTCTTCTATGAGCTTTGGGTTTAACTTCCTCTTCTTTTTCTAGAAGCTTGAGATGGAGCATTAGGTTGTTTATTTGTGCTCATTCTGTTTTCTTAATATGACTACTTATTGCTATATATTTCCCTCTTAGGACTGCTTTCACTGCATCACGCAAGTTATTGTATGTTGTTTCCACATTTTCACTGAACTGTAGGTATTGCTTTACTTCTTCTTTAATTTCATCTGTAGCCCACTAGTTGTTCAAAAGGTTATTTAATTTCCATGTATTTATGCAGGTTTTGCAGGGGGTTTTGCCATTAATTTCCAATTTCAGTGTGCTATGGTCAGATAGTATGCATGGGATAATTTCAGTACCTTTGCAGTTACTTAAGAATGTTTTATGGGATAATACATGGCCTATTCTGGAGAATGTCCCATGCACAGCTGAGAAGAATGTATATTCTGATATGGTTGGGTGGAACACTCTGTAAACATCTACTAAGTCCAATTGCTCACAGGTATGATTCAGTTCTATTATTTCTTTGCTGACTTTTTGTCTAGTTGATCTATCTCTTTGTGACAATGCGGTTTTAAGGTCTCCTGTTATAATTGTGTTCTTGTATATTTGGTTTTTCATGTCCATTAGTATCTGTCTTACATAGTTTGGTGCTCCTATATTTGGTGCATATATATTTATAATTGTTAGTTCTTCCTCTTGTATTTTACCACTAACAAGTATGTAGTGATCTTCTCTATCTCTTTTAATCATTTTAGGTTTGAAGTTCACATTGTCTACAAATAGAATAGATACCCCTGCTTTTTTCTGGGTTCCTGTTGCATGGAATACTGTTTTCATCCTTTGACTTTTAATCTATGAGTTTCCTTTTGGGTCAGATGTGTTTCTTGTATACAGTATATTGTGGATCCTGTTTCTTGATTCATTCTGTCAGCCTATTTCTTTTGATAGGTGAATTGAGGCCATTTACATTTATGGATATCACTGATATGTACTGGCTCCACTTTGCCATGATGTGTTCCAGTTGTTTGCTTTCTGCTTTACCCCCTTGTTTAATTGCTTGTCCTACCTGGTGGTTTCTCTCTGTTGTTGTTCTGGGGGTTGTGTTTCATTTTTATCTCTATCTAGTATGTCTTTCAATACTCTTTCTAGGGTTGGGTTGGTGGACATGAATTTCTTCAGTTGTTCTTTGTCATGGAAGTATCTTGTTTCTCCCTTAAATTTGAATGAGAGTTTTGCTGGGTACATCAGTCTGGGTTGAAAGTTGTTTTCTTTCAGGATTTGACATACCTCACTCCAGGCTCATCTTGCCTTAAGGGTTTGTGCTGAAAAGTCTGCTGTGATTCTAATAGGCTTTCCTTGATAGGTGAGTTGTATCTTTTCTCTAACAACTTTTAGTATTCTGTTTTCATGCTGTATATATGAGACCTAGTTATTATATGTCTAGGTGTAGATTTATGTTGGTTGTGAATGTTTGGCATTCTGTATGCCTCACTTATCTGCATATCAGATTTTTTCCCCATGTTTGGGAAATTTTCTTCTATTATTTCTGTGAGTTTTTTGGCTATGTCATTTGCATTGGCTCCTGCCTCTTCACTGATGCCTATGAACCTTATATGTTTTTCTCGTGGCATCATCGTGAAGCTGTTGGATTGTCACTTCATGCTGCTTTGTTATTTTTAAAAGTTCTATCCTTTCATGATCACTAATTGCAATCCTGTCCTCAAAGTCCGAAATCCTATCCTCAGCTTCATTTAAATGTTTTTGCACACTTTGAATAGAATTTTTTTTTCTTGGATGTCTCTTTGAGTTTGTTTCATGAATTCTGCATGTTTTCTATATTGTTCATTCAAGGTTTCAATCAGTTTCCCATGCTCCTGTACTTTTTTCTTTATTTCTTCTTTAGCTGTGCTCAGCAACTTCTTTACTAAGGTTGTTATTTCTATCTTTACATGAGAGAGTACTTCTAATTTGATTTCCTCTTTAACCTCATGGAGTGGTTTTTTTATTTCACTCACTATCTTTTTGGAGGTTTCTGGTATGTTACTTTTGAAGTCCTCTATTTCAATGTATCCTGTACTTGCCCCTGGTGGGCTAGATGTTTGAGATTGCATTTTGCTTTTTCCTTTGGCCATTTTCCCCTTTTGAGTTAATATTTGGTCCTTCAGTCCCACTAGTGTCAACTGTTGGTAGTATGTATCTTGGGGTCCTAATGTAAGGTTGATATTTGTCCAATTGCTAGGTCCCACAATGAAGAGGTGGGCCAGTCACCTGACTTCTCATGGCCAGGCCTGTTAGGTGAGTTCTATATTCTTCCTGGGCTGTTAAGCCTAGTAGTATTGATGTAGGTCAACTTTTAGTTCCTCCTATTACTTTATCTTCAGATTATTCCAGGTCACCAAATCTCCCTGTCTAAAGTATTTGTGTTGTCTGAGCCTCTACTGGGTCCCAATTGTGTGCTTGTGTGTCTCATAAGCGCTTTTGATTTTCTCCAAGTTGGGGGAGTCCTTATTGGCACACTCCTCACTCTGCCTGATGTTTTCTGTGTGCAGGAAAGAGTCACCCCCACCCTTGTCAGACTCACTAAGGTCTTATAGTTAGTTTGAGGGAGCTTTACTACAGGCCCTATTTACCCATCGTACACCTCTATTTTAGGGGAGTACTCACCAAACTGACTGGAGCCTGCTGAGATCTTCTGTTTGGGTGAGGCAGTCACTGAATCTCCCCTCAAGCTAACAGGGTTAATCCACTGTAGTCCAAGGTTCTGGGAGAAAGGGTGGGAGCTCTGCCTGGAGTTCTCTGGTCTGGAAAGGTCTGTGGAGAAGGCAGGGCCACAGGGAAGGTTGGAGTCTAAGCCAGCCTGGGTGCTTCTGGCTGGAGTTACCAGGGCCTCAAGGTGATCTCTGTGGAGAAGGTGTGGCCGCAGGAGAGCCCCAAGTTTAGGCCCGCCAGGGGCGCCTCTAGCTGGGGTTCCCGGTGCTGTAAGGTGGTCTCTGCAAAGAAGGTGGGGTTGCAGGGGAGGCCAGCATCTAAGCCGGTCCCTGGCACCTCTGAATCCAGTGTTTAAGAGAAGTAGAGAAATCACATTGTCTTGAAAGGAAGATCAGTATGGAAAACAGATTTTTTAAAAATGTAAAAGGGGAAACAAGATTGCAGTATTCTTCCAGAGAGACAACAGAGGCCAGGTAAAGCTGGAGGAGAGGAAATAAAGATGATGGCACCAACAGGAAAATTATCTCATTCAGTACAGCAGGGCTGTATTTACAAGCACAGGGATTTAACACTGCCAACGAAGATAACAGAGAGAACCCTATCTTATTAATGAAGACTGTCCCTTTTGCATAATCACTATCAGGACCATTTTCATTGAGATAAATCTCATACAGTACAGCATACTCTTTCACTGAACAGTTCTATTAATTTCAACAAGTGCATATGCCACAGTCAATGCAGAGCACACTTCCATCACCTCAGACAACTCCCTCTAAGCTTCCTCTGGTCAATTCTCCCCAATCCCACTCCCACCAATATTTTCTGCCTCTGTAGTTTTGCTACTTTCACAAAGATGTACAAATGGAATTATGTTGTATATAACTTTTGAATCTGGCTTTTTTCACTCATCATATGGTATCTGATACTCTTTCCATGTTGTTACATGTATAAATAGCTCCAGGCTTGGCCTAGTAGTACAACAGACCATTTGTATTGTATTGATTGTGTTTCCCAATGCCGGGACATAATACCCTATACCAGGGATGGCAAAGCTTTCAGAGCTTTCAGTGATACAAACAACCTGCTGCAGCATGGGTGCCATAGGTACACCATCACTGTCCTGGATTCACAATTTAAAGGAGGAGAAGTTCATTATAGTTCAACTTATGGAGGAGACAGCCTACAGTCAGCTTGTTTCTAGGCAAGAGCATCATGGCAGCTCATGTTAGAACAAAGCTGCTCAGTTCCTGGTGGCGACAAAGTGGGACGCAGGGTAAAAACACTAGCAAGTGATCAACTCTCCAAATGCGCACCCCCAGTGACTAACCTCCACCTCAGCCCTACCTCCTAACAGGACGTTCAGCTAGGAACAAGAGTGGCTTAATCCATTTATGAGTGTACAGCCCCCATGATCTGATCACCTGTCCCAGAACCTCTTAATTCAGCCAGGTTGACCATTAAGCTTAAGTAGCCCAGATTATCCGCTTACCCATATACCCGTTTAAAGACATCTAGGTTACTTTCAGTGTTCGAGTATTATAGATAAATAGCCAATCCTAAATATGTACAGGTTTTTCTGTAGATACGCTTCATTTCTCTTAGGTAAATACCAAGGGATGAAATTTCTGGATGGTATGGCAAGGGTACCTCTGAGCTTATAGGAAACTCAAGTCAGTTTTCAAAGTGGTAGGAACATTTATATTGTCACCAGCAATGCATGCAAGTTCCAGTTGTTCCCTCTAGAGCTCAGTACTGTTCCCATGTGTCTCACTCTCTCCTTTTGTATTTTGTTTAAATTTACTTAGTTGCTTTTAGCCAGTCTGCTAATGTGTACGGCTTCAATGTGCATTTCCTTCATAATGTGGGAAGTTATGTGATAATTGACTATTCATATATTTTGAGTGAAATGTCTGGTTCAACTTTTTGTTTCAAATTGTGTAGTTTGTTTTCTTATTATTGAGTTTTCAGGGTTTTCTTTGCATATTCTGGATTCAAGGACTGTGTCAGATATGTGCTTTGCAAACACACCTGTGCATTACTTGAACACAGAGGAACATGCTGAGAATTGTGTTGTTAGGCAATTTCATAGTCGTGTGGCCATCAAGGAGTGCCCTTACAGAGACATAGAAGATTTGATCAACCACTCAACATGATCTTTTGTGGCAACAAAGAGACATCGAACACAAGATGGACAAGGCTGCTGCTTGAGTCACCTAGCACATTGTTTAGAATTAGCTCTTTTTTAAAAAACACAAAAGTGGAAGAAACATACTGCAAAACACTAGCAAAAAGTAGAGTACATACATCAGCCAGTAACAATTTTCTATTATCAAGTTTTGTGTGATGTACATGATTGTAGGTGTCATATTTTACACAACTGTAATGTAGTAGCTCTGGTTGCACCAACACACCAAAACCAGGTGAGTTGCACTACTGTGTTACCACAGTTCCCATGTCAGGAGGCCATGGGACACTGTCAGCTCCATTACAATTTTAAAGGACCACTGTCATACATCAGGTGTGCCATTGGCCAAAACGTCAAGCATGCAAGCATGACTGCATTCTTTCTGCCTGTGTTCTATTTTCCAATCTTCTAATGGAACCTTCCATAAATCAGCAATATTTATTATTAATGGAGTTCCACTTACCATTTTTTTCTTCTACAAACGATAGTCTTGGTCTCAGAAGCTAAGAAATCTTTACTTTATTCAAGGTTACAAGAATTTTGTCCTACATTTTATTCTTGATGTTTTCTAGTTTTAGATTTTATATTTGGGTCATTTGACTTCAGTTTATTTTTATAGTTTTAAGTTAATTCTTTCATATACTTTCTAAGAGTAGGTTTATAACTATAGCCTAGTAAATGGAAATTTGCATTCTTAGTCCTGCTACTTTGCCTACAAACTGAAGAGGAAAATTCCTCCTCTCCAAATGCTGCAAACAGATCAAAAGTGGAAGAGATAACATGTGGCTAGATCCCAGATAACCTACAGAAAGACTTCAAAGGATTTTAAAACAGTGGAAGATTAGATTTCCTAAACATTTCATTGTTTATCTAGGGTAAATAATCAGTAAGCCATGCTTTATCATTATAGTTTGTTTTTATGATTCCTATAAAAACATATTAGCATAATACTTAGCTTAGGATGACTCTTCAGTTTCTTTTTTTTAACCTCCAATTTAAGAGTTAGACTCTAGTGGCAAGTTTATCTCTCATACATCTCTATTCTGTTCCATGATAAATTATTGGTAATTAAATTAAAGGCCAGCCGTTCCTCACAAAAACCAAATGTGGTTTGTTCCTCTGACCCTAAGTTCTTAACCCTGGTAATACATTAA
Organism: Hydrochoerus hydrochaeris; assembly: GCA_004027455.1. NCBI lineage: Eukaryota > Metazoa > Chordata > Mammalia > Rodentia > Hydrochaeridae > Hydrochoerus > Hydrochoerus hydrochaeris. Next base: position 86,648 of record PVLA01005984.1, read on the forward strand.
TTAAGAGGCTGCTGGTTGATTTTATTAGCAAAGTGGTTTATGTTTTTGATAAATAATTCTCACTCCTCATGCTGGATGGCAGAGTGAATAACAGTGATGGGTTTGTATACACAGTTAAACAAAAGCATCTGACGTGTCTTTTTGCTTTTTATTTATATATTTTTTACAAGATTGAACTAAGTGCTCTCAAATCGACAAGGTGATATTCTGTGGGAGTTTTATGTTGTGCATTTGGACCAGTCTTCACAGTAGAGGACCCTGTCTAAAACATGTGCCTGAATTTATTGGACTGGGCATGGCAAGGGCTTTTAATGAGCATTACCATTAACAGAGCTGAGACTAAAGGCAAGCGACAAGGTAGCTAGCATTCCTGTCTATGAGGGAGAGAAAAATCTTATTTTGTACAGCTCTTCTCGTGGAGAAAACTGTGTGATTGGAGGAAAGTTAATGGACCGCTTCAAGGGTGTCCTGGGACTAAATTCCCCCCAAATGAGGAAAATTCCAGTGATAATTGTCTTCAAACTGCCCCTGGAGATCAGGGAGTCAGACCTTTCCTCTTATTTCTTGAAAGGGACATGCGCATAACACCTTTCACCCTTCTCACTTTCAGCCTCCCCGAAGTGGACACCCAGTACTCTTTTTAAAACATCATGCTAACCACCCCTCATTTATTACCCTGCCTGATGGCTCAAATATCTCTGGCTTTGTCCTGACCTCAAATTTGTAGATGACATTGCTTGCTAACATCTCAATCCAGGCAGAGGACTTTGAGATAGAAATAGTAAAGACATTCTGTCATTCAAGTTCATGTCCAAGCATGGTTATCCCTTGAGCATCATAATTTTAGGCAATGGTTAGGATAAATGTTGCATTTGAAATCAAGGAATGAGATTTGCAGGGTGGTTGATTCAGGGGCTCTGTTGTAATTGGGAGGCAGGAGTAGGAGTATACTTTCCAGCAATCCAAAAGTGATTCTCTGTAAGAGGCAGTTGAGGATGCCATCGTAATTACTGATCTACAAGAATAAGTGGAATGAAGGAGGAGCTGTTCACACTCTGCTATAAATTATTATTAAGAAAGTATTCATCTCCCCAAGTTCTGGGAATGTAGAGAAAAAGCTAGCATTACCCCATTTTACAAGGTGGGAAATGCTGTGCTCTAGATGACATCTTTCAAGGATACCCACAAAATTGTGGTCCCCAAAAACTCCAAAGTTCCCCCATAAGACCCTTAGAGAGAGAAGAGTTGTTGTGTTCTTCCTTCAGCAGCACCTGAGGAAAAATGACTCTGAGTTATAGGCCCCCATTACTGTAACAAAAAACCTGAGATAATAGAATTATAAAGGAAAAAGCTTATTTTGGCTTAGGGTTTTGGTGGTTTCAGTCCATGATCAGTTGCCCCACTGTTTTTCATCCCTTCTGAAGGAAGCACATGATGGTTAAAGCACATAACTGAGTAAACCTGTTCACTTCACCACAGAGAAATGAAAAGAAGAGGAAGAAGAAGGGTCTGGAATCCCTTGATCTCCTACTAAGGTGCAAGGGTGCAAATGTGCACCCCCAATGACTAGACGATCTCCCACTAGGCCCCAGCTCTTAAAGTTTCTGCCACCTCCCAATGGCACTGAACTGGAGATCAATCCTTTAACATATGAGCTTTTAGGGACAATTCCAAATAGAGAGGGGTCAAGACCCCCAGTCAGGAACTGAGAGGTTGGGAGGGGACAGAGATTTCCTGACATGGTTTAGAATTGGCATTAAGACTTGAGGTTCTGATTAGATTCCAATGTATAGTCTGTCATATTTCTTTATCTTGACAATAGGAAATTTGCAATGTTTCCTTGTAATTTGTTTGTTTGTTTCCTTGTATCTTAAGCTGGCTAAATCTCCTGTGGAGACCTTGGAGAAATACATATGACAATGCTAAGAATGATTATGACCCAAGTGATTGGATAAGGGAGCAATCATGCTTAGAAACAGAAGTCAGCTTGTATTTGCTGTCCATGTTTCTTTTAATTCTACGAGGCAATGTAAGCCATGTGCTCACACTGTATTTAAGCAAATCATTCCCATGACAAGAATCTGTATGTATTGCCAACCCCTGACCATCTGTGGGCTGCCATGGAAAGCAACTTTTGGGGTGGGGATAGGGCTTCAGCAAATTACACACTTCCTGATGTTTTGATTTTGCCCCCGTGTTTACTATTTAAGAGGAAGTGGGTGACATTTGCTACTGTTGCCCCATGCCCACCCCTACAAACACTTCTAAAACAGGTTCTGAAGATAAGGCTAGGAATTCTCTGGGTTAAGAGGTATAAAAGAACATAAAGGGGCTTTAGTGAGCCCATGAGCCCATATCCCATCCTGAAAACTCCACCAGGTTCGAACTGAGCACCTATGATTATTAAATACTATTGTCCTGGGCAGAAGCCAGGGTACCCAAGCCTTTTGCTCTGTAGCACCATTAAATGCATGAGAAACAAAAGAAGGCAATTTCCCAGCTATAATCAGCCCTTCATTACAATCCAGTTTTGAGGGTAATTAGTCTCGTCCTCAGAATTGTTTCCTCTCCTTACATCAGCCCTACCTTATGTCTTTACTACACGTTACCTCCAGGAAGCACAGAACTCCCAACAGCCCCTCCATCACGAGAGACCTCTGCATTTCTGAATTTTCTTTCCCTGTGATAACAGCTATGATTTACTTCTGCGTGTCTCAAACAGTCCTTTAAGTGCCAACTGTTGAAGAACAGAGTTCTGCTTCTAAACATATCCGCTAATGGACATAAATCTGTAAGCAGTTTTTGGAAGTGATTAGGGGAAAAGATGTTTAATTTGTTGCAGTGGCAATGAGGCAGAAGGTAGAGAGGCCTGATAGGAAAGCTGTCCAGCCAGCTGCTCAACACCACCCGCGTAATGGGCTCCACATGTTCCACGAGGTAGATCTTAGTGGATGCGCACTAGAAAGTAGATTCGTCAGTTTTCCAAGGTATATCAAACTCAGAGAAAATAACTCAGCTAATGAAACACACACACACACACACACACACACACACACACAACCCAAAAATTAATTGTAATACTGGAACCTCTACTCACTATTTTATAGCGTAAAAGGGAGCATCCAGGTAGACGCACACGTGTCCATTATCTACCAGAACATTTTCTCCTCTTAAGAAAATCCTCCCAGGAAGATGAATGATAAAAGATTGTGAGCTAACGCAGTGCCTGCCAAAGTGAGTATCCAGACCTGCAGCACTGCAAGCTTTGGGATGTTGGAGAAATAGACCAGAAACCTGTGTTTCAGCCAAGCCTCCCCCTGATCTTTATGCCCGCAGAAGCTTGGCATTCACTGGGTTAGTGGGCACATAGCTTGAACAAGAAGAGCTGTACAGAGGACCTATTCATCAGACAAGCACTAGAGTCCCTCCTCTGTGGGAATACAAAGATTATGAAGTTCTCCTCCTAAAGCAACTCACTTTACTAAGAGAAAAGTGTGAAAGGATTAAATGCAAGGGTGGTACCATAAAGCTAGGACATACTTCCGTCAGAACCCCTGGGGAAGAGATTTAGTCTGAGGAGAGAAAAAAAATTTTAAAAAGATAAACAGAAAAAAAGTTCCTACACAGAGAAAAGTAACACCCAAAAGGTCTTTTATGAAAGAATCCGGAACCAAGTCAGCTTTCTGTCTTACCATAACCAATACCTGAGATGATCAGTTTATAAAGAGGAAAGCTTTCTTCTGCCTCACACCTTTGTCAGGGTCAGTTAGCTCTACTTCCATCGGGCCTGTGGCCACACATTATATAAAGATGGAGTCAATTGCTTACCCCATGGCCAAGGCATGAAAGACCCTGAGAAGGCTGGGGTCTTGTTCATATGGAGGGTGCACCTCCAATAAGCAGAAGACCTCCAAGTGAGCCCCAACTCTTAGTGTTTCCATCAACTCCGAACAGAGTCAAGCTCCAGACCAAGCTTTAATACATGGGTCTGCCAGAAACACTTAAGAAGCAACCTATAGGTTGGAAACGGTGGCAGATGCCTTTAATCCCTGCACTCTGTGGGGCTGAGGCAGGAGGATTGCAGTTTGGAGTGCAGCCTGAGCAAGGCAGTGACTCAGCTGTCTCACAAATGAAAGCACAACAGAGCTGAAAATGTAGCTCCATACAAAAACCCTGGGTTCAATTCCCCAGTATCACACATACAAAAAATACTGCATCAGAAGAAAATGATTAATCAGATAGATAAGATGGAGAAGGTATTTATAACAAAGTAGAGGTTCTGGATTCCATCCCCAGCACTACAATTTTAAAAAATTATATACATACACATGTAACATAAATATATATACTAAATAAAATAAATATATATTTGTTTTATATATAATTATATATATAATATATTATATTGTTATATAATATATAATTATGTAATATTATATAATTATATAATATATATAGCAGCGAATACTAAGGTAAAATGAATACTAAATTGGTAGTAATTTAAATACCAACAATAAAAAATTGCTAAGTCATGCAAATTGAAATTGAAGAGTGTATTTTGGTTTGTTTTTCTAAGATACGAATTCTTCCAGCCATAAAACATTAAGCAGAAGCCCAACGTGTAAAGCAGCTAAATGTGCAAAGCGGTACTGTATAAACTCCAAGCAAGGAATCCTCAGCTCCTCCCCCTGCCTCCCATGGCACCCTCCGCAGGAACTCTGGCCAACCGGGGTTGGAGGCTCTGTCTAAACCCTCACAGTGAAAGAAAATGGAGCACTGCAGGAGAATCTTCACTGTGCACTCTTACGTGAAGGGAGAGGAATACAATCTGTCAGCCTCTTTTCATGGTCATCTTCCAAGGTCATCCTTGCAGGAGGTAGAGAGCAAATCCCTGGCCCCAGAGACTGGACAGAGGCAAGTGTTAGGGCTTAGCAGGGGAGGACTATGTTCCGGTGGTCGGAAGAGCACTCCGCAAGTCCTTCCGGGAAGGAAAAGGTAGGCCTGGAATGGTTAAGGCCAGGAGCCTCATCACCTCGGCCTGCTTCATTCCATCATGAATTTTCCAAGGAATTCACAAGTCCCAGAAATCTACGTGTGACCACAACTTAAAGGAGTAAATGAAAACGCATGCTTCATTTAATCCTTGGTTGGCTCGACTGTGACATTTGATATGGACGTCTATGTAGTAGTAGACCTAACCAGGTTATATTCCTATCCAGATCTTGCAAATATTGGGGACTGGCTTAGTCTTCTTTAACTTGGCTGCACCATATACTTGTGGTTGCGTTTTTGTTGATTTGTTTTGGTTTGTAGCTTTGATTTGTTTTTGTGGTGCTGGGCATTGAACACAGGGTCTCATATCTGTTAGGCAAGAGCTCTACCACCGAACAACAATATATGGATAAATATTTAACACATGCATGTGAATGCATGTGCGTGTGTGTGTGTGTGTGTGTGTGGTACTGGGAATTAAACCAGGGCCTTCTCACTGAGCTTCACCCCAAGTCCCTGTTTCATGTTTTATTTTTGAGACAGGATCATTTAATTCTCTAATTTGCCCAAGTTGAACTCAAAGATGTGGTCTTCCTGCTTCCATCTCCTGGAATGACTATTTAACCTTTTATCTCGAAATTTCTGAATAATTACTGCAAGCAGCTTCCTTTTTTTAAAAAAAGCATATGTTTCAGTGTTGTTCTTTATACACTAATCTGACAATTTTTTATCTTAGGGTATTTATTTTTCTTTTCATGGCCAATGATTGCTCTTATCTGTTATCTTCTTTTGTGATTTTTTTATTTCTTATGCATATTGGTCTCTTTTTTACCTTCTTTGTTTTGCATCATGCTTGTTTATCCTTCCCTGGTGCTTCCGAAGGTATACATTCTATTTTAACCCTACTTCATATCATCTTTAAGTTTAAAAATGCCCTTCGTCCTTCGCCAAAATACAAAAGCATATTCTAATGCCCTATTGCTTAAAAAAGAAACATATTCTATTTCTTTTATTTTCTCTTCCTTATTAATATGAAATGAGGTTTTTAAAAGCCAATTATTAGTTTTTTTCATTTTGCAGAGTGCTTTTCAGAAAATTACTTTTGCTATTAGAATGAGATTCGGCAAAGATATTTAGTCTTTCTATCAAAGAATGTTGTTCTTGAAATCTTAATCTGAGTAATTTTCAGGAAGGAGAGTACTTTTTATTGAAATTTTAGTTGAGATAATTATAAACTCTGGTGCACTTGTAAGAAATAATAGAGAGACCCCACGGACCCATTGCTCAATTTCTCCCAACAATAACATCCTGCAAAACCAGAGCACAATATTATAACTGAGACAATGAAATTGAGGCCAACTCCAGATCTTAATTAGAACTCACCACTTGTGTTTGGAACCGCTCATTTGTGTCTGTGTGTTTAGATGTATACATGTTTATCTCATGTGTCAGTCAGCGTACCTGCCACCACAGCGCATTTACAGGACAGCTTCCCTTCTGCAAAGATCTCTCATCTGGCCATTTTCTGATCGCACTCTCCTTTCCTACTCCCCATTTCTACCCAATCTCTAACCTTAGCAAGGACTTCTGTTTTCCATTTCTTTTTGCACGTCCAGAATGTTATATAAACAGGATCATAGAGTAGATTACTTTCAGCTTTCTGCACTCACTCAGCTTAATTCTTTGGAGATTTATTGAAGTTGTGCACATCAACGGTTTGTTCTTTTTTTGTATGGGGGACTCAAACCTAGGTCCTTGTGAATGCTAAAAAGATACCCTACCACTGAACCACATCTCCAGCGCTGGTCTGTTCTTTTCTAGTGCTGAGTAGTATTCCATAAATATGGCTGCACTGCTGTTTAAGTAAGTATTGTTTGAAGGACATAAGCTGTTTCCAGTTTGGAGTTTTTACTAATAATAGGCTGTGAACATTCATGCACAGTTCTATGTGCACACAACAGGTTTTCATTGCTCTGGGATAAATGCCCAGAATAGAATTGTTAGCTCATACGCCAACTGCACATTTAGTTTTATAAGAAACTGCCAAACTTTTCCAAAGCAGCCATACCATTTCACTCAAATAATGGTAGGAAGAAAGACATGGATTTATATTATACTTTCTGGGATCTTATTAAGAAATTTCTTGCTGTAGCATCACACATATGATAAATTGGTTAGTAAAATAAATATATACTTGTTTCATGATGACATTTCCCTAAAATTATATAGACTTTCTTCCAGTATCGTCTGAGAGTCTACACTTCAGAGAAATGTGTTTCTAGCCTAATTATTGTTTCTTTGCAGACAACCAGTCTATCCTGTTTCAATACTCTATGTAATTGTTTCTTTTTTGAAAAGGCATAATGTGATTTTTGTTTTGTTTTGCTTTTGTGGTACAGGGAGTTGAATCCAGGGCCTTCTCACAGATATATATTCCCAGACTTTTTTATTTCTTATTTTGAAACAGAATCCTGCTAAATTATCCAATCTGGAATCTGATTTGTGATCCTCCTGCCTCAGCCTCCCAGAATACTGAGACTATAAACATGTGATATCATACCCAGTTTACAACTGATATATTTTTAATTCTCTTTTGTCAGTGTTTTATGAAATATTATATTTTCTCTCTCCCATGTTAGGCCTCTATTTTTTTAAAAATTAAATTGTGTTTTTGACTTCTAAGTCTGTCGTTTTGAGTTCTCTAATTCTTTGTCCATCCTGTTTACTACCTGTACCCTCACCATTTTCTATTCATTCCTTCCTTTTGTATTCTGAGAGAATATCTCAGTTTCTTTCTTTGGCTCAGTGATTCTCCTTTCCAGAGTCAATCCAGCTTTTGATCACTTTCAGCTGGACTTTAATTCTTCGTGCATTTTTCTTTCAAAGTTTCCATATCTCCCATAACTGCTGTTAAATTCACATCATTTTATTGTCCCGACCACAGAAAACAGTCTCCTTACACCTCCCTGAGTCTGCTTCCAAGACCATAGTTTCTCACATTCAAAGTCATTGAGATTGCTTCTTTTTTCAATTAGTTCTTACAATAAATCACATTCAAAGGCATGATTCTTCCTGAATTTTTAAAATGACATTTCTTTCTCTTGTACTGTAGTATTTTAAAATATTTTTTGATTCCAGAAATGTTCGCAGAACATAAGCTTCCCTGTATTCCCCTCTTTAGAGATTACCAATGTTGTACCATCACTGGACCCACTGTCCACTTTCAGGACATTGTTACTACCCCCCAAAAAGAAACCATGTACCCATTCAGCAGCCACCACATAACAGCCCTTAATCTGCACTCTGTTTCTACACATTTGCTGATTCCGGATGTCACATGAATGTCATCATACAATATATGGCAATTTGTGCTTAGCTTCTTTCATTTAGCATAATGTTTTTGAAATATTTTATACAAGATTTTATCTGGAGTGCAGTTTCAGGTTCTCAGCAAAACTGAGCAGAAGATACCAAGATGCCTCATATGCAGTAGTCCCCAGTTACCCATGGGTGACACTTTCCAAGACTCCAGTCTTGGTGTTTGAAAAACCATCGATGGTACTCAACTCTCTGTATATGCTTATTGTTTTTCTATATGTAAATACCTCTGATGAACCTTCACCTCATCAATTAAAGGACCCTCTTCACGTCTTCTCTTTGGCATATTTGAAGTGCACTACAGGCAATTTGTACTTTGGAGCCATTGCTAAGTAAAATAAAGGTTATTTGAACACCCCAATAACACAGCTGGGGCTCTGATAAACAAGAGGCTAAGTGGCTGACAGAAGGGCAGCATGGTCAGCAAGGGTCTGTTCGATCAAGCAATGACTCATCTCCCAGGAGAGATGGAACAGAAGGGAAGATTTCATCATACTGCTCAGAATAGTACACACTTTGAAGACATGTATCACTGATTTCTGGAATTTTCTGCTTAATATTTTTAACTGTGGCTTCCACAGGTAACAGAAACTCCAGAAAGAAAATTCATAGATAAGAGAAAATTCCTCTACTTCCCAACACCAAGCATGTAGAGTCTGTCCATTATCAACACCAAGCACCAGATTGGCAAACTTGTTGTAACTGATGGGTCTACACAAACATATTGTTATCACCGAGACTCGATAGTTTCCAATAGGGTTTGCTCTTGGAGATGTGTTTTCTAGGGGTTTGAACAAATGTGGAATGACACATATCCACTGCTAAGAGTGTTATGTAGCTTTAGTTCACTGTACAATAGTTCTCTGTGCTCTGCATTTTGAAGTATTTCTTTAATATTGAATATTTTATTTGATCATTATTCTCTCCAACCTGAGTTCACTTGGTCACTATGCTTGTCAAGAGACAGCACAGCAGCTCATGGGCAACCAATGAGTATTAGTCAACTGCATGAGTGAATGAATGAATGCCATATTAACTATTAGCCCTGCCTACCTATTGGGAATTTGGCAAGCACCATTTGAAAACAGGTAGGTAAAAATGTTTACAAAATGAAGGATATCATTAAAATGTACAATATTGTTATTAAATTAGTAAAATAGTAGTCTAAAACCAAGGATACAAGAAAAAAAGATACTTAGGGTGTTCTAAAACAGAAGAGTTCTTTTTTGTATTTTACAGAGAATAAAACAAAAGAGGACAGAATAAAGCAGATCAGAACAGAACGATGGAAGCAACACAGCACTGCACAAGACAATGAGATAATAACAGTAAGTACCACAATGTCTCTTTCTTTGAAATAGTTGAGCATAGCTTCACACACAATATTATGAAAAATTCAAAAATAACAAAATAGGATAAAACCATTCAAGAGAATGAAAGTATTACAGGGCATTCTGAACCAAATAACAGAAAATGAACAATGGCTACTATAATATCTCATTTTCCATAAAAAAGTTTGTTTAGACTATCACACATATTAAAATCCTATAAGACACAATGTAATAGAACCAATAGTAATAGAAGAACAAAAGCATGGCAGGACTTCAGAGCAAGATGATATTAAATCAGCAATGGCTGCCATAATGTCTTGTTTTCTTCAAAGTAGCTGTTCATACCATCACACATAATAAACTCAAACAAAACAGAATAAAACCATTCTAACCTAATGAATGGAAACATTATAAGGCTTCAAAGCAATGTGGTGGGGAATCATGATTACCATAAAATCTTATGTACTCTTACCATTTCTTACACTAGGGAGACTATATGGTATTTATACATGTGAGTCTGGTAACAAAAGAGTTCTTTACAATTCAGTAGATTTTGGCTCAAATTAGAAGTAACACTTCATACGTATAATCAAGACAGATTGGAGAAGTGAGGATAGATAATCCAACAGTAAGAAAAAAGACTGGGAAAAAAATCTATTAAAATTCTGGATTCATGAAACTGATTGTGAAATTTAGATGCAAGTACTCTACTCTTAGAAAACCCTGTGGATATCATTTTATTACAGTATTTTGCAACAGCTAATATTAATAGTGATGACAAAGACCACTTAATTGGTGTGAGTATATGCTAGATAAAAGGCAAAGAACTGATTAGTACACATCTTCAGAATCATGTTCACTCAAAATTCTTCTTAAAAATGTGGTGCTTTGACAAATAATTCACAACTTGTGGTAAAGGTGTATTACATAAGTCTATGTCTCATTCCTTAAGGTCAAGCTTTTTGTACCCTCAAGGTTGGTAATAAGTGTCCTTCCTCCTGACCTGAGGCCATTTCATTAAATTTTTCTCAAATCATAGACTTTAGGGTCTGGTTAACATGTCTGAAAGTCTGTTTGTGAATTTCTTTAGTGGGTAATTCATAATTCCAGATCATTACTACTTATCACTACTAATTTATTGCATACTAATTGAGATACTAAATACAACTACAATTCAGTACCCATAGACTAAATCAACAAGTTCATTGAGTTTAGCAAAGATTATAAATCAATATTCTCCTAAAAAATATGGCCATCATATGAGAGTCTCACTTCACTAGAGCCCCTCTGCACATGTGCACAGTTTGTATCATTTATAGTTAGGGGAGAGACACTTTAAAAATTTGTCATTTTTGCTGTCCTGAATTATCTCTAATTTTTAATTATTGCCATTTGTTGCTTTTTCAAAATATGAATTACTACCCTGTTTTTAATTCATTGTGTTACGGGTTGATTAGTTAATCCTACAGCAAGGTGACACATAGTAGCTTTAAGATTTCTGACATAAAACTTCCAATTACTGAATTTAGTGCATACATGCAGTGCATTTCAAACATGACTCATTCCCTACTAATAAAGCATGTGTTATAGATTAAAAGTTGGTGGTCAACTTAACACCAGTGGAATTAAATCACCACGATGTTGAGCGTAGATGTTCCACCTGAAGAAAGTTGCCAGCATAAATAGAGATGTGGAGAAGAACAAAGGCTTTGAGGCATTGTGGGTTTCATTAAGTGTTGCTATTTGAGCGATTGGTTCTCCTAGAGGAGCTCTGGTCCTTACATCGAGCATTGCTTCCTGGCTCTGGAGAGGAAGACGTTTGCCACTTAATCTCCACGACAAACTCATCATGCTAACTTCCTGGCATGCACTCGACTGTGCTTATCATTGCAGGAGCTCCGGGACCTCCATGTCGCTGAGGATGGCTGTGGTGCTTTTCAGGGCAGCCCTCGTCTTTATTATGAGTGTGACTTCTTGGCTCCAACGTAGAACCCTCAGCCTACCAGAACAGCTCCTTCACCCTGCTGACATACTTTCTAGCTTCCACCGCTGACTTTTGGGCCTTCCCAGCACGGATCCATAAAACGGACTGGTGTGAATCCTTGTCATGGGATCTAGACCTCCAGTTGGACTCGTGGGAGGCACTGTTATGGGCTCTGGGTTTTCATCTGGGCTCATGTAAGACATTGCTATGGGATTCAGGCCCTTGGCAGAATATTCTGTCTTTGATGTTGTGCATAGATTTCCTGCATTTTCTGGTGTTAACTCTGGGTGACCACCACAAAATAATATTATAAATTTCATGTCCTGATTTTAATGGTTCTCCTCACAACCCCTGACTACAACAGCATGTGTATAAAATCATCATGTATTTTGTTTTGTACAATGCTTGTGTATTTACAGTATGTATACTATCAAGTTAACTATGAAGAAATTATTGAACTATTTTTTAAATTTATGCAGCATAATTTCATAAAATAAAACTTTGCCTGAAAGATAATGATTTCCCCCTGTATTTTAAATGATAAGCAATTCGTATGTGATTCTACAAAGTTTGTGAATTTATCTTTCTTTAATTCTTTGTAATCTAAAAATTATTTTCTACTAAAAATTGGTAATGGGAGTTAAAGTTTAGGGGGCTGTTTTCCCACTTCAGGGGACTAAGGTTGGGTTACAGGGGCAAGAGGCTTTAAGAAAAACAGGGAGTCCTAAAGGGATAATCTTCTAGATTACCCAAATCATATTGTTCTCCAGGATGAATCATCCTGTGTTGATGCCAGATGAAGTAGTGCTGTACATGGAGACCCATCCAAAATACTTTGCCCATGAGCTGCGTAAACAAGCTATCAACAAACATGTGTGACTCTGTTTGCCTGCAAAGGAAATCTCTTGACTCCTCTGCCTGGTCATCTGACTGCAGAGAACCTACTTCTGGACAGTTTTAATCAGCTTGAGCTTCTCTGTTGGCCAGAAGAGTATAAGGCTTTTCATTCCCTGGAATGTGCTGTTCTGCCCTCGGCACAGAATGCTCCAAGTAGCTTGCTCCCCACCTCAGGGCCCGACTGTGCCTCGCCTCTGCTCCAGACCGCTCACAACGGCCTCCTCCCAGGCAGCCTGCTCTCTCTTACTATCTTCAGCAGCAGAAAGCTACTCTTTGCCTCCTGTTTGTCTCTCAATCTTGTCTCTTAACAAAACAAAACGTCTTTGACTCATAAACTTCATTTCAGCTTGCATGCTACCTTCAAGATCATTAATGGTTTAATCCATTTCCATACCACTGGTGGTGTCTGTTTCATAGACAGAGCTTTCTGTCCATTTGTAAGAGCCACTACTATGCTGCTACCAAGCTGAGGAGTACACAGTCCTGTGGCTGATTTTCTACTAGTGTGAGTCGTGGGCTTCTACAGCTACCTACCTGCTGTAGTTCAGATTAATTGGGGTGTGTCTGAAGTTTCATGTGCCAGATGCTTGGTCCACTGAGTGATGGCGATGGGAAGTGGTAGAATCTTTAAGAGATGGGAGACAGTGAAGGTGTTTAAATCACTGAAAGCATGGCCCTGAGAAAGGATGACTGTAGCTCTTACGGGACCCCAGATAGCTGCTGTAACAGCAGGTTGTTATAAAAAGAGCAAGCTTGGTCCCTGAATGTCTCTAGCTCTTTGTGTCACCATTTGGTAGTCTCGGTGCATGTTGCTGCCATGACGTCCTCATCAGAGACTAGACAGATAAGACTGTCCAATCTTAGATGTTCAACCTCCAAGACTGTGTGGAAAATATACATTTGCTTTATAAAGTACCAACCTTCTGATTATTGGTTAAAGCACTAGAAAAGACTAATATACTGCCTTATTAGATATGCCCTGGATACACTATACCACTGCTTGTCTGCCTCTATTCCTGATGATCTTCAGCAAATACTGTAGAAATATCTTACAGGGAGAGGCATTCGTGCAGTAAAGAAATGACTGCCATTTTTGTAGTTGAGTCAAACTGTGGTCACAGCTTGGGGAAAAAAGAGAAGAAATAAAATCTCTTGCCCGCTTACTTCTATCAATTTTTTGAGCAGGCATGCTTTATCTTGGTAAAGTGATAGATGATAAGCTCCTACTTTTCACTCTCAAATCTATCTCAATGAACTTTATAGTTTGTGAAAATGCCTCAAAGATTATGTTGGATAATTGTTTGGAGATACATTTGTGTATTTCTTTATCATTTTAGAAACTTTACTGATGAGAAAGGTAGCCACCAGAAGACCCTTTCCTCTTCACACACAGCGTGAGCAGTGAGATCCAGAAGACCCACCTCTGCCTGCTGGGTGCTGCCACTGGAAGGCTTCTTCCTGCAGGCAGCCAGCAGGAGCAGGACCCACAGCCAAGTAAGCCCTGTGCAACTGTAGGCCACCATTCAAGGCCCTTGGTTCCCTCAGACAGCCATTATCCACTAGCAGAGTCAGACAAACACACCCCTGTGTCTGCCACCTTTGTGGGCATCCCAGTGACACACAACTAAGAGAAGCAGCTCCACCTCCATGTACCCCTGATCATCAATGAAGCCCCAGTGTAGCTGCATAGCTCTGGAGAAGCCCGCTCCACACCCTACTACCTCCTTGTAAATCTGGAATTATAGGAACACAGGTGCCTGAGCCACTCCCCTACACTGCTGAGGGGCAGCCCACGTGGGAAGTGCCTGGGACCCCACAACCAACGTGTTGGGAGGAACTCAGGAGAATGTCAAGATGAAGGAGCAAACTGAGACCTCCAGCCCACACACAGTAAGTCTGGGAGATATGGTAATTGAAGAAAATGGAAGTCACACACCTGAAACCTCTGAAAGGATAGCAACTGAAGTAAGGAAACAACTTCATGAGATTGTAAAAGAAGCCAAATCCAAAATAATGTCTCAGGTAAAAGAAGAAATCACAACATACTAAAAGAATTGTTCAGCAGGTCTAAAGAAGACATAGACAATAAAGAGGAGCATAGGAAAATGATGGAAACCTTGAATGAATGTAGAAAGGAATTACAGGACATGAAACAGATTCAAAGAGAGATGCAGGAAATTAAAAATTCAATTGAAAGCTGGAAAAACCACTTGAAAGAGACTGAGGATGAACTTTTAAATCTTGAAAACAGGATTGCAGCTAGTGATCATGAAAGGGAAGATCTCTTAAAAATAGCATGGAATCAGGAAATAATGGCTGCAAGATGATGCAAAGAAGCATAATTGAAGAGTAATAGGTATCAATGAAGAAGCAGGGATCAACACACATTAAATTAAAAGGATATTTACAGAAGTAATAGAAGAAAACTTCCCAAACATGTAAAATGGATCTGGCATGCAGATAAGTGAGGCAGATAGGACTCCAATTAGCCATAACCAAAGTAAATCTACACCCAGACATATAATAACCAAGAACCCAGAAATTCAGTGCAAGAACAGAATATTAAAAGCTGTTAGAGAAAAGAGACAGATCACCTATAAAGGAAAATCAATCAGAATCACAGAAGCCTTATCAACACAAACCATCAAGTCAAGAAGAGGTTGGAGTGAAATGTTTCAAACTCTGAAAGAAAACAACTTGCAACCCAGATTGATCTACTCAGCAAAACTATCTTTCAAAATTGATGGAAAAATAAGATACTTCCATGATAAAGAACAGCTGAAGGAATTCATGACTATCAAACCAAACCTACAGAGAGTGCTAAAGAATATTCTAGAGAGAAATAAAGATGACCATGCTTCCAGGAACAGCAGCAAAGGAGGATCACCAAACAAGACAGGCAATTGAATGAAGGGGGAAAGTGAAGGGCTAAGAACAGGAGGATAGCAGGGCAGAGACAAACCAATGTATGCTGGTTGTAACCATTAATGTAGATGGCCTCAGTTCAGCAATAAAAAGAAACACAGAGAGAATGGATCAAGAAACAAGTTTATCGATATGCTGCATGCAAGAAACACATTTAACTGGAAAGGAAATTCATAGACTGAAAATCAAAGGAGAGAAAAGAATTGTTCCATGTGACAGGAGACCAAAAAAAAAAAAAAAAAAGCAAGAGTAACTTGCCCATCAACTGCAGAATGGATAAGAAAGATACGGTATATTCATGCAGTGGAAAGCGACCCAGCTAGAAAGTAGAATAATCTCAAGGCTCCTGTAGGTAAATGGACGCAACTGGAGATCATGTTCTTGGGCAAAAACAGTTTAAACTCATACACGTGAACCCTAGCATAAGAAACAGAAGGAGTTAATGGAATCCAAAAGCAAAATAGTTAATGTAAGAGCAAAGGAGAGGAAACACCTGGGAAGGAAAGCTGGAAACTACTGTCAATTTCTTATTGTCTCATCTTGAACTCTTGCATTGTTTACAAAATTTTGTTAAGGTTTGGCTTTGTTCTGTCTTATTTGTTAGACTTTATGCTGTCAGATGGTAGGGGCAGTTGTTTTGAATATAATGGGATATTTTATGGTAATCATGGCTTCCTATTATATTGCTTTGAAGTCTTATGCTTTCATTCATTGGTTTGATGGGTTTTATTCTGTTTTGTTTGATTTTATTATGTGTGATGGTATGAAGAGCTATTTTGAAGAACACAAGACATTATGAAAGCCATTGCTAATGCACTATCATCTTGTTTTGAAATCCCACCATGCTTTTGTTCTTCAGTTTTGATCGGTTCTATCTTGTTGTTTTATTTGATTTTATTATGTGAGATGGTATAAACAAATGTTTTGAGGAAAATGAAATATTATAGTAGCCATTGTTCATTTCCTATTATTTGGTTTTGAAGTTTTGTAATGCTTTCATTCTTTTGAATGGTTTTATAGTATTTTGTTATGTTTGATATTAATGTGTGTGGAGGTGTGCTCAAATATGTCGAAGAAAGTTGATGACCAGCTGTCTTGTTGTGAAGTGCTGTGTTGATTGCATTGTTCTGTACTGATTTGCTTTGTTCTGTTCTCTTTTGTTTTATTCTCTTTAAAATAAAAAAAAACCAAAGGTCAGACACTATCACTTTAAAAACAAAAATATATTCAGCAGAGCTCTTATATGGAAATCAAAAACCTCTAATTTCTAAGTGGTTATTTTGTAGTTCTTTCACAACATCCAGAAAATAAAAACATTAAACTTTAGAAACAAGGATCACAAGCAACCCTTAGAAAGTCATCAAAGGCATCCCTGAAAATTACTATCAAGCATATTTAGTTGAGACTGGATTGAGAAGAACAGATTTCTGTATTGTGTCCTTTAAAATACTTGATCACTTTTCAGGAAGTGGGTAAGAAGAAGTTTCAAATACCTACTATCTATTCCTAGCTGAGTCACCCATAGTCTAGAAGTGATAAAAGAAATCACTGCCTGTATCACTGCCAAGGTACTGGCTGATGGCACACATATTTATCTTCACCAGATCCATTCATCAGTCACTCATCATTGGCATTCTCAGTCTGTATTTATCCAAAGTCTCCATCTCAGTGGAGAAGCTCTGTTCCATGGTCCTGGCTTCCCGAGTGGACCCATTTCTAACTCAGCTCTGGTCCTAAGCTGAAGACCCACCCCAACTTACAGTTAATTGTCTGATAATATCACAGACATCTGCATAAACCTAGTATGGAAGTGGACTCTTCCTGTCTGTGTTCTTTGGATCAAGTAAGGAGCAGAAGAGAATAAATTTTACCCCTAAGTACAGTTCCTTTCATATAAAATGTTACCGGTGGGACCCAAGGTAAGAATTACCCTGGGAGAGTGCTGTATGCAAGAGAGGAATCTGTATATCTGTTAAAGAAAATCTGCCTTTATATTTATATACAGGTGTTTCCTAATACCAGAGGATCGGGTGGAGAACAGATTTCCAGCTTAATTCAGAAGAAACAAACAAGATAAATGTCTATTAGCAGAGGAAAGAAATGGAGTGCATGGTCCTAGACCACTTTCCACTGGGAGAAAATCTCATGCATAGAAAGGCAGATGCATGGGACCAAAGGTCTGGGTGGACTTCACTGAAAGAGAAAATACCCACCGTCACTGGCTGGGATCTGCAGTGGAAGCACAGCACCACAAGGAAAAAGAATAGTGGCTAGATGCTTTGGAATCACAGTTCATCTCTGAAGATTACTTTTGACAAGAAATACAAGAACATTTCAAAGGACTGCTTGGTGTTTTCAGTAAGACATAGGAACTGAAAGCTCCAGGGAAAAGAATAGATTGGGTAGGGAAAGATCAAAGATAAAGAAAAAGTATAAAAGCAGCAGGCTGAGAAGCAGACAGCAATGTTAATTTGGAAAGCGTAAGCACATATACATATACATATGCATGTACATATGCATTATGTATATACCATGTATAACTATTTAAAGAAGAGTGAAGCAGCATAGGTTAAAATACTAATGATGGTATTAAGGATAGTTTTATTCTTCACAATTTTCTGCACTATCTGTATTTTCTGAGGCAAACACTTTCATAAATAGGAGAAATAAAAGAAATGAATAATGCTACCATGTTTTAAATATAAGGACAATATAATAATGTAATAGAAAAACTTAATGATAAGAAAGATGTATGACTCAACCACCCTATAAGCATTTGGGGAGCTTCATTCCTTATTGCTTTTATATTTATATTTTATATGTATTTTATAGTATTATGTACACATTTTCTGTTGTTTTCAATTTATATATTTACAGATTTCTGTTCATTTTATTTTGCCACATAATCTGTATGAGTGTTGGCGAAATACCAGCAAAATCTATCGCCAAAAAATCAGTCAATAGTAGACTTTATGATTCTCTTATAGCAGACATTTAATTTTAGATTAGAAGTAATGGCAAAATAAACACCTTTGCCCAAATTTTCTTTTAATCCTTTTAGATTATTTAACATAAGTTCCCCAAAATAATTATTATTCTTATTTAACCCTAGAAATACCTGATCTAAATTAGTTATTAATATCTTTTTTCTTTTTACAGAAGATGAAATTCAACCTCGGAGAAGGGAGTAGCTTGCACTGAGGCTCACCGTTGGTGAGAGAATCGTGTTCACACCAGGCATTCTGTTGTCTCTGTTCACTTTGTCCTCTGGATTCCCAACACTGGTTCTTCACAGATTGGCATTCCTTGTAGCCATGCCTCATGGTTCACATTTCTTAGATTTACTAACAGTTGGATGTGTGAGTTTTATTTTGAATGACTTTACAAGCAAGAAGGGCAAAGGACCACATTTTTGTCCTAATTTCTGCATGCTATACAATGGCTTTTCTTTCTTTACTGAGAGTGAACATCACTGTCTAAATATAGAGCTATACTTTCTAAATGGGGAGTAATAGGCTCATTCCTACTCACTAGATTACAGACTCCTATAAGCAGGATCTATTCAAAACAATAATCAAAGCAAAATGAAAAAAAAATCCAGCCCCAAAGTTCCTAAACCAAAAAGCCTTCCAAGATTAAAATTAATGTATTAAAAGAAATCTATGTGCCATGTGATTGTAGTGTTCTAGGTATAATACAGTAGATTAAAAGTTTCTTCCAAAGGTCTCAGGAAAGGAATCCAGGGGATTAAGTGTGTGCAAGTGTTGGCATCAAAGCTATAACTTGAAACTACAGGTTTCTGCACAACAATAATCATAACAGGTCTTCACAGTATCTTAGATCACCTTGTATAACAGTTGTCCAGGTTCCCAAGGGAAAAATGGAGAAAGAATGTGTAAGTGATTATCAAAATGAATTCCAATTGGTTAAGGAATAAAGTAACTGCTCTGTAGCTGCATAACGTCCAGATTGCAAAATACATATTTCACCCAGAGTGTTCAATTCCTGATTGTTGAACACCATGGTCATCAAGTGACTATATTTGTTATAAAAATAAAAGACTTTTCCAGTTTGGGTAGGGGACAATGAATGATATTATGTGATTGGCAGTTGTCCAGTCATTGGCACCCACCTTCCCAGGAATCATCCCTTCCTTACGCATTGAAATCCTCCCATGGAGCCATGAGGTGGAGCGGGATGGAAGGTGGGGTTCAGGGCAGGCACAGAAACTATGCGAGGGTGGGGTGAGCAAAGGCAAACTCACTCATCTTCCTGGGACTTGGGTCTGAGTAGCAGACTGAGCAGGAAGTCTTTGCAACTTGACATCTCCATGTCTGTGCACAGATACTCTGTCTTCCAGTCCTCTGACTACTTGCCAATTTCATATTATTGGTTATTTGCCATGGGTCAAATTATTGGTATCCAAGCACTTTTTGGACTTGGCATTTCAGGTCTCTTTGTGCTCCCAGGACTGTTCTTCACCCTTTTCTCTAATGCAACAGCTGTATCTTCTCCCACTTGGAGTCCTGGCTCAGGGAAAAATCTGCTGGTATCAAAGTAAAACTTTGGTTTCTGACTTAGTCTGGAAGGTGTGAAAACCAGAACTGTGTGCACACTCTCTTAGGCAGAATAAATAAGATTAAGGAAGTAGAAGAGATCAGAATTTTAGAGGCCAATGGAGAGCCTAAAAGGATTTAAGAACTTTCTCCCAAAGTTTGCTGAATATGTATATTTTTTGAGCACAGTAAGCTTTGCAAAAATGTAGAAGATATCTGTATTAGGTAGCTTTCAATTACTGGATCAAATACTGAGGTAAATCAACTTCCAAAGAGGAAAGGTTTATTTAGGCTCATGGTTTCAGAGGTTTCAGTCCATGGTCAGCAGGCTTCACTGCTTTAGGTTGCTGGGCAAGGCAGCACATGCAGGACCATATGGCAGTGGAAGCTGCTCATCTTATGGCACTCTGGAAACAAAAGGAGAAAGAAAGACCAGAAGACATCAGGTTTCCACCCTCCTTTCCAAGCTAGAGACCTACCTTCCCCTACAAGGCCCCACTTCTCAAAAGGTCCACCATCTCTGAAAGGCAGCACACCAAGGAACAGGCATTTAACACATTAGCCTAGAGGAGGAGGGTATTCCAGACCAAAGTTGTAACAAATCACAGTAACTCGTTATAAGACATGATGGCTTTTACTAAAAGAGAAGAAAGAGAGCAGAACTGTGAAATAGAAGTGAGGGTCCTATTAGCACCATCCATGTTGCCTTTATCTGATTTCTAAAATGGCCATAACACTAACAAGGTCTTCTCGGTACATAGAGTTATGTGACTAAGTAAATATTTGCAAAGAACTTAGAATAGTGCTTTGCACAAAGTAGGAGTCTTAGCTGTACAGTATATAAGCCAGGAGGTGACAGGGGTATGGCCAACAATTGTCACTTAAATATTGTTCAGTGACTACTTTGTGCAATCATTCTTTGTGATACTAACAGTTTCTATAGGAAATCAAGTGATTTACATTCCACTGAACTCACCGGTATAAAGTTGTTGCAGTAAAAATCCAGCAGAAATTCACCAGTTCAAAGCAACTTAATATGTGCATTTCTTTGCATAGTCTTTCAGTTTTGTCCTATGAGTCTTTACAACCTCACTGGAATATAAGGCCAGAACATTAGTCTTCAAACTTACACAATTGCATAATCTTTTATTTGAATTAGGCATTTTCATTGTTTGGCTTTGAAAATGGAAATTCAGATTTATAATTCTAGACTTTTGAGAGGAAAAAGGAAATAAAGACAATAGGCAAATAAAGGAGAAGGATGCTTGGGCTTATTCAGATGTAATTCAGTGACAACATATAAAGAAGATACATCTCCATGGGTGCATTGATTTTATTCCGGAAAATGGTGCACTCAGCCACAGTCCTTGGGAGAAACTTTAAGGAAAGCCAGGCCCCTAGATACTAGATCTCTATCCAAGGAATGAAACTGGGGCCCTGGAGCACTTGGCTTGGGAAGCTCAGAGCTGACCAACACCAAGAAGATATCTGTAGCACTGACACCTGCAGTAACAAATGCCACAGAGGAAAATACTTTAATAATGATAAAAAGCAAATGGTAACATAGAATGCACACATCCCGCACACCAGGCTTTGTGCCAATGCCATTTCAATGCAAGGGTGAGAAAGCTTCTTAGAACACAAATCCCTGTACTTTTCTTTTCTTCTTCTCCTTGTACGGCTCCCACGGAACCTGAAGGAGAATGAGGACAGTGGAAACACAGACAGAAAGAGTCAGTGTTCAGTTCTTACTTCCAAAATAAGCTCTGGATCCCAGCTCAGAAACAATACTTCTGAAAGCCAAAGTTTTTGAAATGCAAGGGGAAGGTTGTTCAGAGAAGAAAAAGACTATTAAGAACCAAAAAGAGAAGGCCTCGGAGGAAAGGGGGCAGAGCATCTGTGCCAGGGGACAGGCTGAAAAGAAGGTGGGGGGAAGACCAAACTCCCACGCTCCCCAGGGTAGATGGCTCGGATGACATTCAACCAGAGGAGCAGAAGGAGCCCAGGAAGGGGCCAGCTGTGCAGCCCAGCCAAGGCTGCAACCATAGTGATTCAGTAGTGTTTTTTCTGCAGAAGGTGGGTGAAAGCTGTCACTGAGCACTGCCATCAAAGTGGGACACCTATGCAGACACTCTTGACCCTATCTTCATCCCTTTAGGTAGGTCCTCCCTGTGGCGATTAAGACAGTGGCTCCCCCAACGTGTCACTGGTGTGTGACCCTGAGCAAGTCACCTAACTCATGGGTCTTAGAAGCCAAGGGACTTGGAAGAACCTGTGGGAGTAAGGAGGTGGGAGAGGACTGGAAGGAGAAGAGGGGCAGGGGCAGTGGCAGGTACCCTAGGAGGGACTCAGGGCACTCTAAAGAAAGTGGTCAGTGGCTGGGAGGTGGGATTTAATGAAAAACCAAATGGCTTGGATATATCAGAATTAAAGAAAGTCATGTGTTTTCCTGGAGAGTGTGCACTGTGTGCCAAGATTATCTACAGATTAATTCTATCTTGGTGAAACTTTGGGATTTCAAAGATTAAAATAAAGCATTCAAATCTAACAGGGAAGAAAAATCAGCTCTTCATTTCAAGTACTTACGGGTAAGACAGACTTCTTACAAGCAACAACTGAGGCTGAACAACTGAAAGGAATATCTTTAAAGTGCTGAGAAGAAAAACAAGAAAATTATTGATCTTGAATTCTGTACTTCGCTAAACTAATATTTAAGAGTGAGAACAACATAAAGTCATCTTTAGTTCAAAAACTAAAACAGATTATTACCCCTGTGCTCTTTTTGAAAGAAGCACGCAAGGATGGACTTCAACAAGAAGAAAAATAAACCAAAGAAAAAATGGTGACAGGGGCAGCAGTGACAGACCACTCTAACTTTCATGGCAATAAGTTTAATTATTCACTAAAAATAGAAAAGCAATATACATATGAGCTAATTTTTATATTAATCAGAGTTAAAACTAAACTCAAACTAGTGATGTTAAACATCATACAAAACATGTAAAATGTAGTTATAGTGCTGAAATACTTGGTTTTTGTTATGTTTTTGTATCGTTTTTATTTTGTTGTTGTTGTTGCTGTTTGAGATAGTCTCACTATGTAGTGCAGGCTAACATTGAACTCACTTATGTAGCCCAGGCTGGCCTTGAACTCCTGGCAATCACCCTGTCTCAACTTCCAGAGTACTGGGATCAGAGGCATGCACCACCACATCCAGCCTAAAGCACTTGAATTTTCTCTGAAAACACAGAGAGCAAATTATATCTTGTTAGACTATAAAGTTAAGTATTTGTGGTAAAAATTAAAAGATAATGTCTAAAAATAAGAAGACAAGTTGTCACTGAAATTAGCAAGATGAGAAAAGTGAGTAAATTTCACTAATCACAAGAAATAGGAAAATAAACAGAAGGAAGGAGAAAACCTTAAATTAAAAAAAAGGGAGATGTGGAAATTAGGCTGAATATACCAATAGTCATAATGAATATAAATAAATTAAATTCATCCATCAAAGATACACCATTCAGTTGTGCTGGTAAAACCAGAAGTCGTGGCAGAGATCTCATACATAAACGTCTGAAGCAAGATTCAGATGTTTGTGTAACTCTCATACAAAACACACTAAAGAAAACCCCAAATTAATAACATAATAAAAGATATGTTGGGAAAACACACACCAAAAGAAAAGTAACCTAAAAAATTCTTTGTACTAATACTGAACGACATAATTACAATAAGAAACCCTAAAATAAAGGGAAATTCTAAAAAAAATCATAAAAGAAACAATTTTCCAGGAAGAGTCAGTAATCATGAATCTGAATGCTCTTAGAAACAGAACTTCAAGATATATAAGGAAGAATTATGAAAAGGGTAATTCCATGATCAAAGCAGAATTTTTGTTTTGGTTTGATTTGATTCTGTTTGTTTGTTTGTTTGTTTTGAGACAGGGTATCACTATGTAAAGTAGGTTGACCTTGAACTCACTTTGTAGCCTATCCTGGCCTCAAACTCACAGCAGTCTTCTTGCTTCATTCAGCCTTCAGAGTGCTGGGATTACAGGTGTGTGTCACTAAATCTGGATTAAAGTGAAGGATTTTAAATTCTCATTTTCAGAGCATGATACATCAAAAAGACAAAAGAATTAGTAAGATTAGTAAGACTATAATCAATTTGAGAAAATGTGATTTAAAATCCTGACTCTGAAAAAAAAGAATATTCATTTCTTTAGGAAACATACACAAAACTGATCAATTTTAGAGCCACCAATGAAGTTCATAAAGTTACAGGAATGAACATTTATGTGCAAGATTTTTTTTAATCAGAAGCAATTAAATTAGGTCTGAACAGCTAAGAAAGGTAAAAAATAGCTTGTAAGCTAAATCTAATTTTAAATAAGCCATGAATTAAAGAGGAAATTACAGTTAAAATTGAAAAATACAAAGAACTTTAATCCAAGTGCTACAAAGCAAATCTTGAGCCATGTTATAAAGCAATATTGACAAAAATTTTATTCTTATATATATGTATGCAGGGAAAAAGATAAATGAAATAAATGACCTGTATGATCAATTCAGGAAACTAGAAAAAGAATAGAGTAAGTCTCAATAATGATGACAAAAGTTGATAAAATAGAAAAAAAAAGTAACTGAACATAAAAGACTATCACCAGAAATGACTAATGAAATAATTAGCAAAAGCCAATTATCAAGAAAAATAAACAGAGAAAATCATTAAACTCTTCATTCTCCCCTCAAAAGTATGAGGCCTCAATAGTTTCACCATCTATTTCACCAAATCTACAAAAAATGATTCTTAATATTTCTATATTATTCATATCACTTCTAAGAATTACAAAAGAGTGAGTTTCATTTTGAGAAGCTATTTTAACCAATATGCTAATATTAAAAACAAAGAGTGCTCAGAAAGAAATGAAGACCAACATGTTTAAAGGGCAGACTGTTTATACACACATTTAATTCCTGTTCCTTTGAAAATTCCACTAACATATGAGGAAAGAAGTGTTTCTAAGTCATTGAGCCACAAGAGTGAAAAGAGCAAGAAAAGATTCAGCTGACAAAAGAGGCTACTTAAGTGACACAGTTCTGGAGATGTCAACTTGCCATCACCACAGTTGCCTACAGTAGTTGGCCAGAGAGGACTATAGGATTGAGACCCTGCTAAACACAGCACGCCTGGCTGAGAACCCTGGACTGTCTGTCTGTCCTCAGTGGGGCACAGGGCAGTCAGGTCCCCTCCTGGCCACTACCCCTCCCCTATAGGAAACCAAAGCTTAATTCCTGGCAAAGTGGAGCCTAAATACTGTGCAGTAGTCTGTTGGTTTAAACCACACAAACATTTATTTCTCAGAGATCTGGAGGCTAGCAAGTCCAAGACCAAGGAGCTGGCCAGTTCACTTCTGCCGAGACCTACTTCTTGGCAGGCAGAGACCTTGTCACTGATTCCTCTCATGGGAAAGATGGCACTAATTCCATGAGAGGGGTCCCACTCTCGTGATCTATCTCCCAAAGGCCCCAATCCTATGCTTTGGGAGTTAGGACTTCAACATACAAAGTCTGGGGTAGGGAACAAATATTTAGTTCACAAAATGAATTTCCCAAAAAAAGAAATCTAACATACACAACTCACCTCCCCCTGATTTGAATTAAACTCAGGAGTCCTCAGATGCAAGCTGGTTGTGGATAATAAGCTTTTGCTCTGAAATAAATATTATCACGATTCCTTATTTCTTCCTTACTTTCTCTTTCACTTTAGTTTATAAACTGGCAAAGAATCTGGCTGAACTGCATTCATGCCTGAGAGCTCTATGGAATGTAGAACTTCAGCGAAATGCATTAGAATATCTGGAGAAAGAAATATCTACATATCAAAGCATTCAGGCTGCTGTGTGGCTACATTTAACCCCTCACACTGAACCCTGAGAGGGGAAAAGTAATTTAAAGATAGAATTTATAAGCAATGAGGGAAGAACTGGAAAACTCTCAGCCTGGTCTTGTTGGGACTGAAAGAGCACTTTCAGGAGAAACCAAAGGTGTGGCCAGGGAATCTTTTGCTAAAAGGATCAGTGTGGACAGAGGGCTCAACACTGCCAAGGGAGAAGGACCAGAAGTCATGGCAGAGATCTCACAACCTGCTCTCACAAGAGGCCCAGACCTGCTAAAGGACCAGATGGTTTCAGGAGACAGGCCCAGGACACTGTGAGCAGGCTCAGCTCCCCACATCCCAGAACATCCTTCCTCTGCCCCAAGAAAAGCCAGATGTGACTCAACCTGCTGCTCTGGAAGATGCAAACAGTAAATTGTGGTAGCAATGTCAAGATGCTAATTTTGCACACAGGGAGCAAACCCTATGGAGGCGTGGCTCCTCACAGCTGTCAAAGGAAAGACTGAGCAGCAGGAGTCCCAGCAGAGGCTTGAATCAGTACTAGAACCACCCAGCATGTCCCCTTCTGGGTAATACCTGGTGGAGCTGTGGCAGAGCCACCACTAGGATTCCAGAACTGTAGAGAACCTACAATTGTAAACTTACAGTGTGCAGTGCTAGCCAGGGAGAGCCATAGCAATATGATTCCAGCCTGTGAGAGAGCTGATACTTAGGCTGTACCCTGCAAGCTGGGAAATGTGGCTTCTCAAGGCTTTAAGGGACCAACCCTACACCACTGTGCACAGGAAGCTGGACCTGAAGTCATCAAGTCATCAAGATTATCCTGGAGTTTGAAGACTTGACATGGTTTTACATGTTGAGCTTTAGACTTACTTGGGTCTGTTACTTTTTTCTTTTCCCCTATTTCCCTTCTGCAATGAGTGTTTCTCCTATGCATTTGGTCATAGATGACTGCAGATTTCACAGGCTCATTGCTGGAGCGAATCCTCCAGGCATGCTTTGAGTCTCCCTGTATCTGATTCAAATGACTCTGAACTTTATGCTTTTGAATTGGTGCTGGAACAAATTAACACTCTGGAATTACTAGAAGGCAATGATTTTATTTTGCATGTGCAGAGGACATGAGTTCTAGGTGCCTGGGACAGAATGCTATGGTTTAAAAATGTCCCCCAGAATTCATGTATTAGAAATTGAATCCCAAGAATGGTAATTAGGATTAGATAAGATCATGAGGCAGAGGCTCTGAAGAGGAGAGTCACAAGCTAAAACAATTGCTGTCTCACTGCACTGTAACGCAGAGAGTCCTCAGTCTGGCTCTTTTCTAACAATGCCGCAGAAGCTTCTCTGGCTGTGGTGTGCTCCATTGGACTTGGCTAACTTATCTTTCTTCTCAAATCCCATTGAATGGCACTATCACTTGCTTACTTTCGTAAAACAAACACCTCAGAATCATAAGTCTCTCCTTTTTTCCTCACCTTGCCTACACATCCAATTTTTTTTTAAACAAAGTCGTATTTATATCGCTTTCAAAATGTGTCATAAACACACATGCAGGTAGCCAGTGCTGGCATAGAGCAGAAGCAGCCAGCGCTTCCCCCACCTGTATGCCCATCACCATTGGGACCCTCCCACAGTAACCAGCTTGGGCCCAGAGAAGAAGCAGCCAAACCTCCTTCCATTAGCCTGATGACCACCATCAGGGAACTGCAGCCAGCATAGCCTGGGAGAACCAGCCAGCCACTCCTCAGAGAAGCCACAGGTGTCTGAAGAAGCCACCCTATGTACCACTGCCTCCCCAGGAACCCAGGTTAGAGAAACCCAGATGCCTGATGCATTCCCCTGCCTCACAGATAGGTAGCCAACTTGGAAAGTGCCTGGGACCCCACATCTGGCTCATTCAGTGGAAACCAGAAAAATGTCAAAATGAAAAGCAAAAGGCAATCTCTGGCCTCCAGCCCACACAGAACAAGCCCAGAAAAAGACACGGAATAAATTGGAAGTCTCACACTGAAATTTCTGGGATGATGGCAACTGAAGTAAAGAAACTAACTACTTCATATGGTTGCAAAAGAAATCAGAAATAATATCTCAAGTAAAAGAAGTAATGACAAGCATAATGAACAGGTTCCTGAGTGTATCTAAAGAATACACAGATTAAAAAAAGAGGATAGGAAAATGAGGAAAACCTTGAATGAACAATAAAGGGAAGAATTGGAATGCATGAAACAGATTCAAAGAGATATCTAGGAAATTATTAAGTCGATCAAAAACTGGCAAAGCCACTTGAAACAAACTGAAGATAGGCTCTCAGACTTTGAAGACAGGATTGCTGCTAGCAATTGCAAAATGAAAGATCTCTTAAAAATAACAAGGAACCAAGAAATAACAATTCAATGGCTACAAGATGATGCAAAAAAAATAATTTAAAATGAAAGGTGTCAGTAAAAAAAACAGGGTTCAACACAAATAACACAAATGACATACTTTACAGAAGTAACAGCAGAAAAATTCCCAAGTATGGGAAATGAAACTGACCTACAGATAAGTGAGGCATATAGAACTTCAACTAGCCATAACCAAAACAAATCTACATCCAGCCATATAATAATGATCCCAGAAATTCAGCACAAGAACAGAATATTAAAAGCTAATAGAGGGCCGGGGATTTAGCTCAGTGGCATAAGTGCCTGCCTGGCAAGTTCAAGGTCTTAAGTTCAATCCCTGGTACCAAAAGAAAAAAAAAAAAAAAAAAAAGGAAATTTGGCTGGAGATTTAGCTCAGTGGCATAAGCGACTGCCTGGCAAGCTCTAGGTTGTGAGTTTGATCCCAGGTACCAAAAAAGAAAAAAAAAAAAAAGTCATACTAAAAGCTAATAGAGGAAAGAAACAGGTCACCTCTAAAGGAAAATCCATCAGAATCATGACAGACTTCTCAACACAAACCATCAAGTCAAGAAAAGGTTAGAATGAAGGATTTCAAGTCCTGAAAGAAAACAATTTCCAACCCAGATTGATGTACCCTGCAAAATTATCTTTCAAAATTAATGAAGAAATAAGATACTTCCGTATCTTATTGGTGGAATTCATGACCACCAAACAAAACCTACAAAGAGTACTGAAGGACATTCTAGAAAGAGATAAAAATGACCTCGACTCCAGAAACAGTGACAGAGGGAGATCACTGAGTGGGGCAGACAACTGAATAGAGGGGAAATGTAGGGAGCCAATGGCAAGAAAATAGCAAGGCAGAGATGAGCCAGCAGATGTTGGCCATAACCATTAATGCAAATGGCCTCAATTCACCAACAAAGAAAAACACAGGCAGAGTGGATCAAGAAATAAGATCCATCAATATGCAGTATACAAGACACATTTAACTAGAAAGGAAATTCAAAGACTGAAAGTCAAAGAGAGAAAGCAATGCTCTGTGCAACAGGGAACCAGAAAAAAGCAAGGAAAAGCTTGCCCATCAACTACAGAATGGCTAAGAAAGACACGGCATTTTTATTGAATGGGAAGCTACTCAGCTATAAAGAGGGATAATCACGAGGCTCTTGTAGGTAAATGGATGTAACTTGAGCTCATGCTCTTGAGTGAAATGGTTTGGATTCATGTGAGTGAACATCGTGTTGTCTCCCTAGTATAAAAAACTGAAGGACTTAGTGGGATTCCAAATGTGCAACTCATTTAGTGAAAGTGAAAGGGGAGGTAACATCTCTAAAGGGAAGGTGGCCGTCATTATTAATTTCCTATTATCTTGTTTTGAAGCCCTGGATCATTTTCATTGTTCTGTTATGTTTGGTTTTATTCTGTTTTGTTTGGTTTGATTTTATTGTATCAGATGATATGAGCAGTTATTTCGAAGATAACTAGATATATTAAGGTAGCCATTGTTGGTTTTCTATTATCTCATTTTGAAGCCCTTGACTTTAGCCATTGTTGATTTCCTATTATCTTGTTTTGAAGTTCTGTATTGTGTTTACTGTTTTGTTTTGATTGCCTTTATTCTGTTTTGTTTTCTTTTATTCTCTTTAAAATTAAAAATATATATATACATGTCACCATCTATTGGTCTCCCTCCATGTCCACTGCCACTCTCTGGAAGAAACCACCATCTCTCTCACCCAGGTCTCTTAGTTTCCCTACCTTCCAACTCATTCCACAGATACATGGCTTGAACAGATTTTACTCTGCTCAGAATCTCTGCTCAGGAATATCAGCGTCATGTCAGACCTCACTTCCTGTCCTCCCTCTAGCAATACAACCAACTGGTTTCTCTATTCAACACCGATACCCAGTTGGATTTTACACATAGGATATTCTTATATGTGAGTCTTACACATGGAAATTTCTTAGCCCATAATTCAATCCCAGCTCTTGCACAAATGTTGACAACTCCTACTCAATATGCATGCCCCCACTAAGAAGTCAAAAAGCCACCCCTGTCACCTTTCAAGCTGAGTTAATTAATTCTATGGTGGTGATACATTCTCTGTTGGTGTCCTGTAGTTCCCGTCATAGCACTTACCCCAACTAGTCTCTATGCTTATTTGTTCACCGCCTTTCTTCTGGGATCCTCAGAAGTTGGTGGATCAGTTCTAATGCCCTCTTCTCCCACCAGCAGGAGTAGGAAGCCTAACTGATGTCTGGTGCTCAGATGAGCACGTGTCCAGGACCCAAAATCTGGCTGCAGAACAAGTCCTTGCGCTTGACCATTGAGGAGCCACAGAGAAGTTCCAGCACCCTAAGATGCTGAGGCTGATGGGGCCCAAGCTGCAGGGCCACAGAGGATGCAGGACAGGAAACTCTGTCTTCATATGCAAAGGGTGATCAAAAACTGTAGTGAACATTTAAATTAAAATATTTATCACAATAGCTGGATGTGCTGATGCACACCTGTAATCCCAGCACCCGGAAGACCAAGGCAGGAAGATCACTACAAGTTCAAGAACAGCCTGGCCTGTACAGTGAGTTTAAGATCAGCCTGAGTTTAAGGTCCTTAGTGGACCCCAGCTCAAAAAATCAAAAACAAACAAATAAAAAAATGTATCATAGTAAAAGCTGCATTGCCATGAATCTCTCTCACACTACTTCCCCTAGCTTTGAACATGTTTAATTCCATTTTTGCTACTTTCTGAAGCAGTTCCAGAAGCCCTCTTTCAGGAGTGTCTTTTCAGGGAGTCATCAAAAATACTTTGAACGGTGCTGCCAAATGCCATTCCCCCCAGTCATCAAAGCAGGCACTCTGTGACTTCTGGCTCTCTCACAAAGTCAAAATGACCATGAAAGGGAAACATTTCAAGTTGGCTTAGGACACAGGGGCAGCCAGGACAGTACAACTGAAGACATTCACAAAAAAGAACTCCCCCAGAAAGTGGCAAGAACAGTTAGAGGAGTGTTGCGAGCAGAGGGTTTCCAGGGGAATTAATAGTAATGTGTCTTTTACTTTTTTTTTTTTTTTTTGGTACCCGGGAGTGAACTCACAACCGCACTTATGCCACTGAGCTAAATCTCCGGCTATTTATGTTTAAGTTTACACACACACCGGATTTTTTTTTTTATCACATGTTGTAATTGAGGACATCTGTCCAGTTGTGTTGGACATGTTCTAGGAGTAGCTCAGCTAGCTGCAAGGTGACAACCCTAATACTGCACATAAATTCTGCTAATGTGCACTCCATCATTATCTTGAAACGCTTTATTTAAAATTATGTGATTGCCTTGGAAATCCCTTCTTATTTCCCCCTTTGTCAATGAAAGAAAAAGAAGAGCTTTGGAGCACTTCAACATAATTTCAACTTTTGTAAGTTTTGAATGGTTATGAAATAAAATGTCTAAAATATTCTATTACCTGTCTGTGTGAGCAGAGTTTCTCATTGATGGTGACTATAAAGGCTTTAAAGAGATGACCATTAAAATATCTTAATTGGAAACTCTTTGTTACCATATGAAGCATAAACCTGTTATATTAAAGTTATGTCCCTAGAGGCAGGCTCAACTTTTTTACCAAAAATATTGAACAGATATTATGTAGAACCTTCATATAAACTTTATGTTTATATCTACAGTATTTTCTATTTTGTTTTTCTTATTACAATTACATGACAAAAGGAAAACATGTTTGGAACAGCAGCACATACTTATAAATCCAGGTACTAAGGAGGCTAAGGCAGGAGAATCATAAGTTTTAGGCTAGTCTGGTAAATTTAGCTAGACTATGTGTCAAAATAAAGAACAAAAAGGAGTGGGAGTATAGCTTACTGGTATAGTACACTGAGTTTGATGGCTTACTATGCATTATATAATATATATTTCAGTACTGAATATATATATATATATATATATATATATAGAGAGAGAGAGAGAGAGAGAGAGAGAGAGAGAGAGAGAGAGACACCAAATCCTATTCAATTTACTCCAAACATGAAACTTTGTCAAAATTTTTTTCATTTGTTTCTTAATTAATTCTCTTGTGCCTTGATATCTATCTATATCTATCTATATCTATCTATCTATCTATCTATCTATCTATCTATCTATCTAATTTTTCCCTGCATTTGGATTATTGAACATGCTGCATTTATGTTTGTTTTTACATGTTAGTGGCTTGTTGCTTTTTTAAAAAATCTTTTTTCTTTCAAAGTGAAAATAACAAAGAGATGTGGACAGTATTACAGAAAATACAGATTTTCCACCAATGGTAGCCCAAGTCTTGGGCGAGCCTTCACAAACTTCAGTACCCACAGTGGATCACTTGAGAAAGGAAGAATAAATATAGAAAGAAGGAAAACTTTGTTTCTAAGTAAAAGTCGTATGTGAACCTCTGTGGATAAACTTGCATAGGATTTAGGAAGAAGAAAAAATGGAGCCTGGAACTAACATTCATGAAACATCCACTGTTCTCAAGTCGTACACTGGGGCTGTACAAATGTCAACCCGCTCAGGGTGCAAGTGCCTGGGGAAGTAGACAGTATCACCACCTTAGCAGTCACAATACATCACAGGAGAGTGAAATGACAACCTCCAGGCATGAACACATTTTGAAATTGCACCTTTGTAACTGAAACATCTCTCTCTTTTTTTCTTCTGACTAAGCAGGGGTAATCAACCCATCGGCCGAAATTGGACCTCCCCATATTTTTGTACAGCTGTACGCTAGGAACTAAGAGTAGTCTTTAGATTGTATTTTTAAGTGGTTATGAAAAAGCAAATGGGGAATAAATTTTGTCATGCATAGAAATTATGAAAATGATATAAAATTCACATCACAGTCTTCTTAAATATTTAGTAGAAAATAGCCAACTCCTATTCTATGTTGTATTGTTTCTGACTGAGTTGAGACTATCTGACTTGGAAAGTCTAAAATATGTCGTATAGACTGAGTACCACTAATCCAAAAATTCAAAATCCAAATTGCTCCAAAATCAAAAGTTTTTGAGCACTGATATGATGCCACAGGTGGCAAACTTCCCACTGTGTAACTTTTGTTTCATGAACAAACTTATTGAAAATAACATATGAAATTACCTCTAGGTTATATATACAAGGTGTATGTGAAACATTAATAAATTTCATGTTTAGTTTTGGGTCTTACTCTCAAGATATCTCATTAGCTAGGCACAAATTTTCCTCAGTTTGAGAAAGACTCAAAATCCAAATCACTTCAAGTAGTCTGAAGCATTTCCAACAAGGAGTATTCAATTTAGTCTAGTCAACTCCTATGCGAAAGGAATTATTTTGCGTAAGGAAGTTTATTAAGGAGAAAAAGGAATCATTTTTTGCCTTTTAAAATATTCTCTTAACTAGGAAGGATAAGAGAATCATTAGCTGATGTCAAATTAATACCTTATTATGGTAAGTATATTAATCTTTGGCCTCATGGATCATGAGATAACCCTCCTGTCTTTTATACACATGTTTCTATCCTTTTCTTTTCCAAGTTTACCTATAGTGATTTGCAGACTATTATTGAAGAGGAACTTAGCAGAAGGAGAGGATGGAGACCATTCTTTCTTGGCTTTGCTTCTAACTAAATTAAGCAAATAACTTAATCTTCTTTGATTTAAATTTCCTTATCTCCCAATTGTGGGCTGGACAAGATAATCCCTGTTGTCCCTTACAGTAATAAAATTATAGGTCTCTGTGACTTGGAACATAATTTTAAAATGCTAAGTGATCACAGTGGTTTATAACAGTTATGGTTTTGCATTTATGGTAGATTGGTGGCCATATTTGTGATTTATTTCACTCCAAATCCTTAATCTGTGTCTCAACTTCCAATTATGTCTCTATCCCTATAGGAAAATATGAGGATCTTTATGATGATTTGCTTCTCAGGAAGATTTCCAGGAATGCACCAAGGGGAAAACTATATAAACCTGCATAATTCTCTAATTTTTCACCAATTTGAGATTTGCAGATCTTTAAGAAAGGACTCAAAAGTACCCTGGTATGATTTTGAAATGGGCACTTATTTCTTCTTTTTAAGTAAATCATGTACTTATAGTGACTAATGAAAGCGTCGAGTCCCTTTTCTAGAGTGTTCCATCTATTGACTGCTGTGTTTCTTAGTGGAACATATTATCACTGGAATCACTGGTCTGTTCCAAGGGGTGTGTCCCATAGGAAAGCTCAAAAGCAGAATTGTGATTCCCACTAGGGTGGATTCATTTTATTCTACATGGCCACTGTGTTCCTCTCTCCTTCCAAATGGACTTGGTATGACTGCAAAACAGATTGCCAAGAGAAATTCCTACCCAAGGAGCCTACTGGAGATTAGACTCCCAAGCAAAAGATGCTACATCTCCCTTTCCTGAGGAAGGAGTAAAGTTTTAAGAATGTTTGCAAGTTTTCTGTCTTCCCTGCCCAAAACATGATCAGTGACTTCTAATTCCTATGCCGTGGGTTTTATGTTAACCAAGCCTAACAGTAAGTACAGTATTAGACCAGGTACCACAAACTTTCTATGTGGAAGTTGAATACCAAACAGAAATCCGGTGATGGCTGAAAAAAGCAGACTATTGTTATATTCTTGCTCCTATAGTTGTGTTTTCCTTATTTCTCTTGAGATTCTGGGAGATTCACAGTTGTGTGAGACTTATAATCTGTCAATACACAAGATGACTATGCAGTGTCACCGTCAGAAGCACTTAATCACTAGGCATGGTGGTGCATGCCTATAATCCCAGCATTCTGGGAGACTGAGGCGGGAGGACCACAAGTTTGAGCTGACCAGGCAACTTAGCAACTTGGTGAGATCCTGTCTAAAAATAAACAAATTTTTTTAAAAAGCCAGATTGTAGCTTAAAGAAAAGGCCCTGAGTTCCATTCCCAGTACCAAAAAGAAAAAGCAAAACATTTTTAATCAACAGAAAACCTTCATAACAATGAGTCCACAACAGTTCTGGGAGACCGTGGTTGCAAATTTATACTGTCTCCAGCCCCATGCAGCTGGAGTCTGGAGAAAGGACACCATTGATGCAGAAAGAAGATTAAAAGGTCTGTCTTCTCTTTTTCTTCTTCACACATCTAAACACCTTGCCAACTTCCATCTAAAAATGAAACTACATCTACCCACAAACTCTGAGAAGCCAGACATTCATTAGCCCTGCCCTTGTACAACTAGCTTAATGGAATCCATCAAGATTTATAGCGCAAATAATTTCAGACTAAATTAACCAAAACATTAAAGTGTAAACCACTGGTCCAAGAAATGGACATTCCAAGTTCTCAAATGCATTTTTCTTGCTAATAGTTCAAATACAACACCCTTGTTTATGTTTTCATAATTATATGCATGGAATAGACCAAATGTTAAGTACTATGACTGCTCAAGATTAAAAGGATCTTACACACGGCTTATGGCATGTTAATAAAGAAGTGGAGGGAAGGGATGGTTGGAGGACAGAGATATTATGTGGGAAATCATCCTGCTGGATGGTTCTTCAATCAAATAGGAAGGCACAAGGCCAGAGATTCCCATTTTGTGTTGCTGCTACCCCAAATTCTCCTTCCTTACAAGAATTCATCTTCAGCTCTGAAACTGCTACCCGAACACTCTTCACTCTAAGCCTACTAACTTCAATCTCATGGCCCCAAGAATCCACTTCAAACATACCAACAGGACCCACTGATTCACTGAGAGTCAAGGTCAATGACTTATTGCAAGCTACAGCATCATATTGTCTAAACTTTCGTGGTCAAAGTGGTGCCCACAGCATCATCACAGCAACTGTTGGTTTGTTACAATCTCAGGCTGATGAAATAGTGATCTGCAGACTTTAGAAAGTGGGATGTATAGTTTAAATCTTGTAGGCACCAGTTTACCCTGGCTCCCTCACCCTCACCCAGCACCTACAAGAGTTCCTGCTATGTATTAGATGCTCCATAAATTTTTCCACAGGAAAACAAATCCCCACATCTAAGCAACACTTGTAATTCACAACTTCTTTAATCTGTCAGCATTTGAACAGTGGCTTCATTCTTTACCAACCTTCCTTTTTTGCTTCCTTCACTTCACTGTAGCTTCGCCCTGTCGGGTTTATTTGATGAATCATTAGCCTGCCACATAAGTGTAGTCATTGTCCAAGATTGTGTTACACTGGTTTCTTCTTTGGGTCTCTATGATCTTCCTGGTGAATCCATCCATTCTCTTATCTTTTACTAATACATACTTAATACACTCAAGTGTTTTTATCGAGCTCATCAGTTCCCCTACCCCGTCTCTATATTTGTACATCCAGACTCCTAAGAACACTTTTAACTCCTTTTTCCCACACAGATTTCAAACTCAAAATACCAAACAGGCACCATCCACAGTTTCTTGTCACCTCAGCATTGTGCCCTGCATCAGATTTGTGCCACTACCACCATATCAGCAATATGAGGAAGTAGCAATTACCTGAGAGTCTCCTTTTTCTAAACAAACCAACAAAACCAAATCTACCTCTTGGTTTATTAGATTATTCCCAAGGGACCTGGGAAATGACCATGAGATAGAAAGTCATTGTCTCTCCAGTATATGAAGCTTACTATTGTACGCCTTCTTGCCACCTAAGGTCATGTCTTCTATTATGTAGTTGGAAAGAACCAACCCTAAGCAAGGCACACTGGTCAACACCAGGATAAATCTAGAGCTAGAGGAAAAAGAGGGTCCTCGTAGAGATTCCTTGATGGTCATCTGCATTCTCCCTTCCTGGAACTTGCTCTCCTTTTATCCTTCTATGGAATTATGTATTTTGACTTAAATCACTGTGAATCTGTGACCTGAAAATGGAGTCCCGTAAACCTCAGCTTTCTGAAAGGCCACAGCAGGAACCATCATAGTTAGTAGCCACTGACCACAGACTGGCTTGCTTAGGGCACTAGCACATGAATGACTTTGGGAGGGTCATAGAAATTCATTCCCAGAAACTTTCAAGGATTTCACAAACTTTTGCCAGATAGTCCCTGCAGAGTCTTAAAAAATCACTATTATCTGAGAAGACATTGACTCCCAAGGACTAAATATTTATCACCTGTTGATTATAAGACTTTAATAGTTGTGGACATCGAGATATTATCTAGGGAGGGAAACATAATATTTAGGATTCTCGTAGGTGCAAGGGTCTCAAGTCCGATGTAGTCTTGCATTTCACCATATGTGTAGCTCTGCTCACATAAGAACTATTTAGCTCATGCCAAAGCTCCATCACTGTTCCTTCCCTCTTAGGAGGCCATGGGTGGCTCTCAGAGATCCCTTCATCCAGTATAAAGCATAGGATTGCAAGGAAAGACACAAGTGAGAAGCAAAAGTTTCCCACTTTTTAAAAATTTATTCCCCAGAGACCATTCTTTCATATTAAGTTGAGAGAGTGAGAAGCAGTGTTTGGGGCTAGATATGGGTACAGGTGCATCCTGGGAAGGGGTCATAGGCAGACTGTTACCTGGCCTGGCAGTGTGACTGCATAGTCCCTCATGCAGAGGAATAATGGCCTGGCATTTCCCCCCAGTCCCAGACACATGGGGTCATAGCATAGTATCACAACTTTGAACAGGTCATAGAAGAGTCACCTGAGTGAAAGCTGGCAAAGTGGGGGCTGAGGGGGACAGGAGAGGGCCCAGTACCTGGGGAGGTGGTCATAAAGAGTTTCTGTAGTGTGCTTCTGCCCAGCCCATGACCTACCAGACTTGAATTGAGAGCGCTCTTTCCAGATCTCCAAGGTGGCCTTCCTGCTACATGAGCCCTCTAGCTCCTATTTGAGAATAATAATATCCACATTCATTTTCCTATGGTCTGTTTCTCATCGTGCCACTTTATTCATGTATGCAATTCATTTTCTAAATATTTACTAAGAGCCTACCTTGGTACACTGTAGGTATGGTTAAAATAAGTGGGGAAAAATAACTGAGTCTGTGTGCCAGGCATGAAATAAGTGGCATCTTATTTAATTCTTAATTTTAATCTAAATTATTTTTATGAATTAGTTCTCAGGATTTCACTTTACTTGTAAAGAAACTAGATCAGTGGAGTTCTGCAGCTTGCTCAAAACTATGTGGTCAAGAGGGGTTAAAACTAGCTTAGCATGTGATTCAGGCCTGTAACTCAGCACCCTAGGAAGCCTCAGTCCAGCAGGAGCCAGGAAAGGCCTTTGGGAAGGCTCAGGAGAAGCCAGCTAGGGCTGAGTTTATAGTTTGGGAAGGTGAGTCATTTCCCCAGAGAAAGATGGACCTCTTTGCCCTCCAAGCAAAGCATGGTATAGTTCACAATACTCAAAAAAAACAAACAAACAAACAAACAAAAAAAAGATTCCCAATCCCCAAATGTTGCCCTTAATAGAAGCCCTAGTGTATGAAAGGTGCAGGAATTTAATTAGTGCCTAAGTCGCTCTTATTTGGGTAAGGCTGAATAAATTCTTCACGGCCAGGCTCCTTTTTTGGAAATTTTTAACCGTGATGGCCTATCTACCCGGCACCTTTCCAGGCATGGCTGTGATTATTTAACATTTTAAAAAAGAAAGATGTTTTATTATGATTTTTCTGATGCAGCCTTCTGATAAGACCAGAATCAGGATAATCTGGGCTAACTAACCACTTTCGGCCTTAATTGCCTGGCCCATATAAAGATAATTTACTCAATTCTGCACTTCGTTTTTCATGCCTAGATGAAGTCTGACTGTGGGTGCTCAGGCACTAATAATTCAACTTAACAAGCAACTAAGACTGCAATAAATTTGTATTTCAGGCTTAGCTTTGATTTCTCTTGAAAATTTTCATAAATGTGTGCTTGTCTCTGTGCCTGTCTTTGAAAGACACTCTACAGGTAGACACCACATGTGGCCATATATATTTATGCTCCAAAACATATAATATTGGTCAACTTTAAATAGTTAGCAGAAGGAATGTTTTTATTTGGTATTTTAGTAAATAAGTGGAGCATTTATTTCTCTATCTTGTATTCTGGGAAATTAAGCAATGTTTAATTTCCCATTGGGAAATACTCAATGTTTTTAAATATTACACGGAATTTTAAGGAAAAAAAATGACAAATGTGATGTGTGATTCTTAATTTTCATCCAGGAGGAAAATTAGAAACTAAGTATACACTGACACTTCCCTATAATAACACGCCTTGTAAGCAAGAGTCTTCAAAGCCTTTTTAAAAACATGACTTAAGGCTGTGAGATTAATTTCCTATATCAGGAGGATGAGCAAAGCAAACACTGACCTTCTGTTCCTAGAATCTGGCATGTTCTGCTTATTTCAGAACCTGTAGCTGAGCTGCTACCTTTGCTTGGACCTTTCTGCCGCACTATCTGCCTCAGTACTGCCTTTCATTCAGGGATCTCCACCTCAGTCACCTCCTCCTGTGCTAAATGTGATATTGGCTCTTCTATTTTCCACTGGTCTCCAACTTCAAGATCCATCCTGTGATACCCTGTCCTTTTTCCTTATAATGCTTTCCTTATAAAGCACATGTGGAGGGTATGAGTATACAAGTGTGTGTGTGTGTGTATGTGTGTGCGTGTTCATGTTTGTCTTCCCTCTAAGCTGTGCAAAGGTAGGAAATATCACTGTAAGTCACCACCATATGCCCAGTAACATATTCAGCTAGTGACACACACTGTCTGCTCTGTATCCAGGTGATGAGTGATCATGTGATTAAACTGAGAATTTCTCTGAGCTCCCTCATGTTGGAATGGGTCAGAACTAGGATGGCAGCCCTATCTTGTCACCTGTACACTCCCATCTTTCATACCACAGTGACTCATAGATTGGCATTAAAGAAAATCTAGAGGGACTCTGGGCCAGAGACTTCTGATTTTTTTTTCTCTTGAGTAGTGAATCAGTAAATGAATTCTGAAAAGATATTGGGTGCAAAAGCATAGCAAGTTTTCCAGAGTTGTTAAGTAGCCTCTTTGGGGATGCAATTTTGCTTCCAAGAGCTCTTTAAGGAATGGACACTTGAAATAGTTTTATGATGCTATATATTTAGGTAGAAAAACTACCTGAAATGAGTCACTCTTTCCTAGATTAGATAGAACAGAGACTTAAATCCCTGCCGTCTCTGATGCCTTGCTTACTAAGTATGAAAAGCTGAAGATGGTGGTAAAATGGTGGTGTGGGCTCCGCTGGCATAGGGAAGAGGAGGAAGAGTACTTCTGCTTTGCTTGATGTTACTCACCCAGTAGTGGGCTCACCTCTTCATATTCACTGTCTCTTGTTCTTTTCACAGTCACTGTGAGATGGACATCATCACTTCCAAAGATCTGGCAGGTATAGGGCTAGTAACAATAGAGAAAAGATTTAAAACCAGGCCTGTTCTTTCTTGAAAACTTCCAATTAATATTAAAACTCCAAAAGAGTGAGGTTGTCATTATCACAAAATGTAGAGCCATATGCTATCATTATTGATGAATGGTTGGGTAGATAGATAGACAGATAGATAAATAGATAGACAGATACATACATAGATACATCGGTAAGTAGACAAACTCCTGCCTTTCTCCTTCTTTATAAAACACTTTCTCCCTTCCTCAGCCAGGCTGGACCTTGAGAAATGTGTGACAAAGATGTCTGAGCTCTCCACTTTTCCAGTCATGTACTACAGTGTTCCTATGTCTTCCTGTTCTCCTATGATGTTATTAATGCTCTCTCCATGCCACTGTATTAGCTTTCTCAGGACTGAGACACAATACCCAATACCCACAGTTTAAAGCAGGAGAGGATTAATTTGTCTCAGAGGTGCAGAGTCTTAAGTCCACCTTAAGCTTCTCCAAGGCAGAAATACATGGCAGAAGAGAGTGTTAGAGCAAAGCTGTCTAGTTTATAGTGGCCAGGTAGGAGATCAGGGAACAGTGTCAGAGAGGAAGGGGCAAAAGACCCTATACAGAACTCAAGGACACATCTCTATGGCTGATCCAGACACATGGAAAAGGATGCTTCCGAATTCCCAGGCATTTCTGAGTCCAGGCAAGTTGACTGTCATGATTAATGGTCACAGTCACTGACACAATGCTCTCTCTACCAGTCTTGGTGGTCTGGCTGGCTCCATGTTGTTCTGGACATGTAACCCACTGTTTTCCAGTTGTGGTTCCTGTTAGTTTCTGAGGCTGAGCTCAGACCTCTTCCTCTGAATCCTGCAGCTTGAGGAGTACTTCTTCCCAGGAGTGTGAGAGTCACCAAGCACTCGGGAACTTCTTGCCTTGCCTTGAAATAGCCCAACTCCTCATTATATTCCCAGGAGTGTGGTCTCCATCTTGTCCACTTCTTACGTAACAAGAACAAGGAAATTCTAGTCAACAGAGTTTCCCACTGGAATTTTCCATACTTGTTAGGAAAAACCACACTGACTTGCTGCTGGGAGTGCATGAGAAGAGGTGGAGGGAGAGAGAGTCAAAAGACAGATCAACTGGTGTAGGAAGTTCTGAACCACCTCTCAGAAAGGGGGACCCTGCTAACTGGAAATGCTCCGTGTTGCTGCACTCTTGCATCTCAGAATACTTCCTCACTTTGGTGTTCTGGAGGCTTAGGCAAGATCAAAATTTCAAGCCCAGCGTATAATTTAGCAAGACTCTGTCTTGAAATTTAAAAAACAGATGGAGATGGATGTAGTTTGATGCAAAGGCTCAGGGTTCAATCCTCAGTATCACAAAACAAAACAAAACAAAACAGCTCCATCTTAGTTTGGTGAGACAGAAGTGAGTTGCTCTGCCAAAGAGAAGAGCAGTTATTTGTGCTAGACCCTAAACAGAAAAGGAGAGTGGAAAAAAAGACACTGGAAAAAGGTCCAAGAGAAAAATTCTAGCGAGAAATTCTGGTACAGGTCAGCTTTGTTGAGTTTAATGCCTCATCCTTTTGTTTCCGCACCAGAATGCTCACTTAGTGCGTAGTGGAATGTGAAGGGCAGAGACAGCCAAGGCTGGAGTTGCAGGAGGAAGGCGGGTTGTGTAAAGTGGGGAGGCTACGTGTGGAGGAAGTGGAACATGGCATGAGCCATGGCCACAGGGACAGTCCAGGCTTGCTCTGGAGATGTTCTGGAGAGGCACACTAAATGACGCACATCGGCAGATGACATCTGTCCTACAGGCTGCTGCTCATTGCCACAACTTTAAGGGAGCTCAAAGACCTGGCAAGGTGGATATCACAGGGACATGGGGCTTAAAAAGTCCAGGGACCCCCCTGTGTCTCATGAATAAGCTCCAAGGGAAGCAAGGGTCACTCAAGTGCTTTGATCACTCAAGTGCTTTGTGTGAGACCCAGGGAGAAAATGACTTTGTTTTGAAAAGAAAGGGATGCAGACAATCATTCCTGGGCTGCCCAAATCACCAATCAAATCTCCCAGCTCATCCTTTTCTCACAGCATTTGGTTTCCTGTGCAGCAGGCAAGGGTCCCAGTGGGTCAATGTCACGCACCAGCCACGGCCTCTGAAATGTGCCGCGACCCAAAGGGAGGCTTTTAGATCTTCCTAACTTCCTAACCTAGCCAGTTCCCGGGATTGGCTGAGGTCCAAGCCAATTATAGCTACATCTCCAAGGTGAAGAGGGACACAGCAGACATCTGGGTTCCATTTATAATCCCAGCGCTCCAGGAAAATGGAAGGACTAGTGTGTGGGCGCTGAGTGGGAAGCCCTGGAAGGCCCTGTGTGGGAGGCTCCTAAAGGTACTTCCTTGGCTGGTAGCCACCCAGTGGCATGGGAGCAGCTCAGCCCTGGCCACTGTACCCCATCTGCAGGAGTGCTCCGTTCTCTGCAACCCTTGAGAGGTGCCCCAGCACTTTTCCTGCATGCTTTTATGCATGACCTGTACAACAAGCAAATCCAAGAAATCAGCAAGAAACCTAAAGAGATGCACCCAGAGATAGACCAGGTGCTGCCAATGGACTGTCATGGACCTTGAAGTGAAGACAGAACCCGGGGAACTGGGTGGTCAGCGGAAGTGGAGAGTCTTGGCCTTGTCCAATTTGTATAGAATTTTCATGGCTTTCTCCTTGATTTTCAGATTGAGATCAGCAATACACTTTTGGTGTCCTGGAAACTTGTTCCTGAAACATGTGTCTTGGAGGTTCTGTTAGCTCTGAATGCAAGCTGGACTCTAACAGGTGGGCATGGAGAACAAGGGAGATTAGGCTTCCATCCTCTTGTCCTCAAGGCTATGCTCCTCTGGCCACAGGAGTGGCAGAGTAAGGAAAGAGAAAGGCAGATGGAGAGATAGGGAGAAAAAATGGAAGAGGGGGAGACAGGTAGATAATACTGCGAGGGGGAGAAACAGAAAGCGAAACAGTGAATGGAGACCCCTGAGAATGCAGCGGACAGAAGGCATTACCTGATAGGGGAAGTGAAAAAAATGCATAAATCTGCATTACAGAAGGGGACCAGCCTCAAAGAAGAGAGTCCTGACATTCCTAGAAGACACAGGTTGGAATTTATATGAGA
Source organism: Hydrochoerus hydrochaeris (assembly GCA_004027455.1). Classification (NCBI taxonomy): domain Eukaryota; kingdom Metazoa; phylum Chordata; class Mammalia; order Rodentia; family Hydrochaeridae; genus Hydrochoerus; species Hydrochoerus hydrochaeris. The sequence continues at coordinate 130,521 of PVLA01005984.1, forward strand.
CTTGTGTGATGAAAGACAAATGTTGTTTGCCTATGGGCAGCTATCTTTCTGAGCTGGCTCTGAGGAATACTTATCCTTTTGGAAAAGGTGATTCCCCTCTGGGAATGCAAAATATGAGATAGATCTGTGAGTATAACAAAACACCTGAGGCTGAGTAGTTTATAAAGGGAAAAAGTTTACTTAGCTCTTAAGCATAGAAGCTGGAAGTCCAAGATCAGGGAGTATCATTAATTGGGATTCTGGTGAAGGACACATTGATAGCAATCACATGGGGGAGAGAGGACATCAGAGTTAGGGAAAGGGTCAGTTTTGCTCTTTTATAACAACTGGCTCCTTCAAGGACAAGTGGAGTCCCAAGAGAATTTTCTTCCAAGTGCAATCCTTTCCTGCCAGTGACCTAACTGTCTCCTCTTAGGCTCCACCTTGACAAGATTTCACCTCCCCAACATTGCCAGTCTGATAACCAAGCCTCCCACCCACCAACTTCTTTGGGAACAGGGTGGTTGTGGGGTGAATTGTGTGCTCCAAAAGGATACATCCCTGGGACCTCAAACATGAAACAGTTCAGATAGATTCACGCTAGAGTAAAATTGTCCTCCAATCCAACATGACTCGTGCCTTATTAGAGAAGGAGACAGACAAAAGAGCAGCCAAGTGGTGACGAGGAGACAGGCTGGAAGCCACCCCAAACCAAGGGACACCAAGGACATTCAGCCATTATCAGAAACCTGGAGGTGTAGAGGAAAAAAAGTTTCTATACATTTCAGAAAGAACATGGCCCTGAGTGACACCTTAATTCTGGATGTTCAGCCTCCAGAGATGTAAGACATTAAACATCTGTCCTTTGAGTTGTTCAGTTGGTATGGTTTGTTACTGCAACCCATAGGGAACAAATGAAAGTATCCAAATCTACTTCATTGTGGCTGGGGGAGGGATGATGGCGAATACTTCTGCTTATGAAAAGGATTGGTGCCAGCAACCAAAAGTGAATTTCTGACAGTGTTGTTTAGACTTCAAGAAAGGTATCTCAGAGTGCCTGCTTTTCATGACGACAGGTAGGTAGGTTTTGAGACTGTTAGATATCGCAGGGGTCATTAAGGAAAGGTGGTGAGTGAAGAGAGAATGGACCCCACTCCTACCAGAGCAGTTGCTCTCTATTATACGTAATATTCTATATTTTAATACGTTATATATATATTTACATAAGTTTCACTTGGGAAAGAACTCTGAAGTTAACACAGATTGAAAATCACTGTATCTTGGAAGTATTTAACTAAAGGTAAAATTTGGGTTTATTTTCCTCTTCTCTATCATTTCTGCAAAATGTGTTCATTACCATACACATTTACCCCTAAAGCAGAGAGCTGGGCATCTCCAGCAAGAATCTCAGGTGAAGAATCTGGGCATAAAGCAGACAGTATTATTATTCTTTCTCCTTTGCTTGTAGCTACTCTGATGAGCACAGGGGAAAGATTAGCTGTTTTCTTTTGTGCTAGTCTTTTTTTAGAATGGAAAAATCAAGATCTCTGTGTCTCAAAGCATGCTAAAAGACCAACATAAAGTCAAAATATCTAGTTTACTTTACTTGTTGATTTATTGGCTGTCCTTTTTATTTTTTTGCCATGAACAGAAATGTATGATTTTGCATTCATGAGATCCATACAGAAACAGTCTCAAATACAAAAAAAGAAAAAAAGAGAAAAAAGAGACTGATGTTGAAGGAGTAGCTTGCTATTGTAAAACTAATTCCCTCTCCACTTTTATAGGTATGATCTCACTGGAAATCCACAGCTATCCTGAGACACATGAGACCTGATATTCCTGACAGGAACCCACAGATGGCCTTGGAGTTTAAGGAGGTTCCAACAATCCTCCCCGGCCTGAGTTCAGCAGTGAGGGAGCTGGGGTTACCCCTGTCTGCTCAGACGCCTGCTTTTTGTGACAAATGAGTAGTATTTTGGTTTTCCCTTCTAAAAACTAGCGAGGCAGCTAGCAATCTTAAAAGGTTAACAAGTATTTCCGTTACTTCCACCATAAAAGCTACAGTCAGCCTCGGCTTTTGTCCTGTCACTGTGATAAGCAACAAGTCCCAGGAAACAGTGAATACCACCGTCAATTCCCTTAAAAATTCTCCAGTTAAGCATTTGAATCTCAATGCTCTTCGAATCACAATAGCGAATCAGTCATCCACCCACTCTTCCTTCCGAGGAGACAAGCTGCAACTCCCCGCTAGGGCGCCCTGAGTTCCAGGGCTAGGTAGGTGGGCAGACTCCTCAGCCCGGATTCTCTAATGTTCCTTTGTTTCCCCCCTTGAGATCTCATTTTTCTAGTTACAGGTCCAAGACGGGTACTCTGAAAAGCATCAGATGAATGTGCACTGGCCTGTTGAAGGAATGATTTTTTTTTTTTTTATTGCTTTGGGTCTCTGGAAAAAAAGATCAATCAAGGACAGAGGCACTTTGTAGCTTAAGGAAAAGCACCATGTCCAGGCTCCAAGCCCAGGGTCTTTGTTTTGGGGTCTAAATGAATGGCCTGCGAGGACAGCAGGCTGTATGGTGAGAGTCCCACTTCTCAGATTCCGCCCCAAGGACAGGAGTCCAACCCGGAGAAGCCCGAACTTCGTGAAGCAGGATCCCGTGCAAGAGGGTTTTGCAGGGTTGGTCTGGGGAAAACAAGGAAAGAGGGAGCTAAGGTTGGGGGGTGGTAATCTGAGGAGCTCGTGAAAAAGGAAGGGGTGTCCAACCCCATAGGGAGAGAGAGGGAAGAGTGGAGGCCGGGCGGGAGAAGAGGGGCGCACCGGCGCGCGCGGGCCGAGAGGGCGCGCGTGACATCACGCCGGGCCCCTTCCCCTGCCGGGTGGGTGGGGCCTGGCGCGGCCGGCGGGCGGGCGGGCGCGGGGTCACCGAGGGGAAGAGGAGGAGCGGGCACGGATGTGTCTGTGTGAGCACCGGGGAGGGGCGCGGGCGGGGAGGGAGTGCGCGCGTGGTTGGGGCTCCCCGGCTCCCCCAGCCGCTCCGGACCCTGGCCTCCTCGCCGCCCGCGTCGCCCCTGGAACCGGCTTCGCGGGTGGAGACCCGCTGGGAGCGGCCCACGAGGAGCGAGAAAGCAAAAGTAAGGCGAGAACGGCGCGCCAACTTTTCCCAACTTTGTCCCCTGCGGCGGTAGCGGCGTCCGGCTGCTTGGCGCGTCGCGTCCAAGCCAGAGAGTGGCCTGTAGATCGGGACTGGGCGGGGTGGGGTGGAGGAGGAGGAGCGGGAGGTG
>PVLA01005985.1:0-5000 GCA_004027455.1 Hydrochoerus hydrochaeris
GATAGTGAAGGATAAATATGTTAATCTAAAATAGTACTTTCTAGTCTACAGTAGTATATTATGAATAGACATTAATATTTAGCTATATCTCTACATAAATCTCAAATATATTTCAATGTGTATGTGCCTTTTAACTTTTATGTTTACTTGTAAGAGGGCTAAGAAATAGAGATGTTAGGGAATTCAGTTCTATTAGCATGTAGATGGATTCATTACTAATTTTAGTAGTAAACTATAATTTACTTAAATCAATAGTTTTTATATTTTTTTACATCTAGAGTATCTGAATAGAACACTTAGAAAAGTTTATCAAATTCTCTTCCAATATAAATCTTTTTATAAATTTTGGAAAGTTCCATGCTATGTTAAATATCCTTCAAATTAAAATGCTGCAACTTTTTAAAAAGGGCTAAGCTTTTCCCATCTGTGCATGCTAGAAGCACTCTTTTGACTACTGAATAACAGATGCTCTATGCAATCCTGGTAGACAAAATAAACTCTTATTACTATTGCTGAGAAGATGTATCTTTATATTCAAATGCTCCATAATTAAGATTATTTATATGGGAGACCAAATGAATAAGTACTTTGATGTCATAACCAGCTTTCTGATAATGATGTCAACAAAATTTGTATTGTAACGATTAGCTTAATATCCAGTAATAGTACATTCATACAAAAGGTTGGTATAGTGAAGCATCCTAAAATTTTCAAGCCATGTATACATGCCATGAATTGACCAGCAATGTATAATATCAATAAGTTGATACATGCATATGTACATGTGTACATTCATATATACATAACACGAAGCATTACTTAAGTAAGAACTCTATATAAATAGGCATGAATGTTTCCCAAACACTCACAAAGGGTCTGGTAAAAGAAAATTCACCAAGCAAGACATTATGGGCATTTATCCCTAAACTGCAGGGAAACCCTTGAGTTTGAAAAGTTAAAAAGGCTGTTGCTCAATTCAGCAGGAGACCAAAAAGGCTGTGCAGCTAGAACTGTGCCTTCTCAGCTCTGTCCCTGTGATCACATTTCTCACTTTTTATTCTAGGGATGCCAGTATGTGAATGGCTTCAATGTGAAGGCCCACTTTAGATACAATTTTCTCAGATATACTCTAAGGGAAATCTGTCTCCTACTCTGGAGAAAAGTATATGTATTTTATGAAAGGACATTATTTCCCAGAAAAACTGGCTTTGAGATAATAAAAAAAAAACAGTATTCCGGGCTGGGGATTTAGCTCAGTGGCTTAAGCGCCTGCCTGGAAAGTGTGAGGTTATAAATTCAATCCCCAGTACCAAAAAAAAAAAAAAAAAAAAAAACCAAAAAAACAAAAACAAAAAAAAACAGTACTTCTAGATGTTATTAGTCACTTTCCTGTCATGGGGACAAAGTATTTGACACATTTAAATTAAAGGAGAAGAGGTATATTTTACTCATGGTTTTAAAGTGCCCAGTCCATAGCCTGATAACTCAAATGTAAAAGGGGCACTGGTGGAAGGGATGATAGAGAAAAAAAACAAAAAACAAAAAAACAGGCAACAAAGAAATGGAAAGAACTAGGTATAGTATAACCTTCTAGGTCACGCTCCCAAGAAAACACTGCTTATACCCAGGACCCACCTCCTAACCAACACATTCAACTATAAACTCATAGATTAATATACTGACAGGTATGGCACACCCATATTGCAATCACGTGCCAAATGCCCCACCTATGGAAACACACTTTATGGGTCATTTTAAATCTAAACTATGACATTCTGCTCCCAGCCCAAGAAAGGCTCATGTTCATATCATTATACAAAATGAATTTATTCCATTACCAAGACTCACCAAAGTCTTTACAGTTCCAGTATTGCTGAAAACGCCAAGTCCAAAATCTCCTTCTTAGACTCAAAGCAAAGTCTTAGCTACAAGCCACCATAAAAATAAATAAATAAATAAATATTTACAACATATAATGACACACAGCTAATGTTTCTATTTAAAAAGGAAAGTAACAGACCAAAGTAAGACATAAAGCCACTACAGAAAGCATTAAATCCTATAGCACCATGTCCAGTACCTGCAGCAGGTAGGGGTAAGATATGAGCTCCCAAGGGCTTGGGCAGCCCCATCTCTCTGGCCTTCTGGTAGCAGCCCACATGGCCTGACTGTTGGATTTGTTATGCTCCCTGCTTGTGATACTCCTCAGCAGATAGTTCATTTCCTAACATCTCCATCTTACTGAAGCTTCCACTGTACCTTTTGGTTCTCTCAGAACTTCAAGCACTGACCTCTAAGGGGTACATTTCCTGGTATCCTAAGTCTTATTTTCCAATACAAGTGGAAACCTCTACGATCCTACAGTTCTGTGTTTTGCCTGTCTGAAAATCCAGCAACTTGGGAATGACACCAAGATCTGACACAGTGCAAACCACAGGCATGTCGGCTTGGATCACTAAAGCAGGCTCTGAGGGTCTGGATGGCTAACCTAGGGGATACACTTCCATAGCTGCCAAGAGTGAGCAGGAAGCCTTGGGGAGTTCTCAAAGCAAAGCCTTTTAGATGAGCTTACCCTTCTAAACTCTTAAGACTGCAACCTGTGTGGCCTGACCTACCTTCAAGATACCCCTCCTATTGCCCTAGTACAAAGTACTTGGCTTCTTTTAATGGTACTAATATTTTCAGAAACAGCACTATCCTTGGTCCCAACTTCATACACACTTGCTTTATGGCCAAACTGCAAACTTTTCACATCTTTTAGCTTTACATTTTGATCCTGTTTCCCATAACATCTCATTAAAAGCTGTCACCAATACCTGTGCCACTGAAAATTAGGTTACCTTGAAATTTCCTCCACAAAACCAACTAGTCTTCTATATTTAAATTCAGTCTCTTATGATATCATGAGACATTATCAAAATGAAGACAGGTGCTTTGACAAAAAGTAATTTGTATAGACCTTGGTCCATTTTTAATGAAGTCCTCAATTTCATCTGAAACCTCCTGGGCCTGACCATCTACATATCAGCATTCTGGTCTTCTAAGTTCTCATCAATATTGTTGTCTGGGCCTTCTCTAGTTTGTATTACCTAATCTTTCCGAACTTGAACTACAGAGTTAGGTATAATAATAGAAATTACCCCATTTTTCTGGTACCAATTTTCTGTTATTCATTTTCCTGTTACCGGGAAAAATACACAATCCTGAAAAATTAAAGGAAGATATATTTATTTGGCTAATGGTTTCAGAATCTTCAGGCTATGTTCATCTCTTTTCAAGGCAGAAACAGCATGGCAGAAGAAAACTGCTGAACACATAGCAGCTAGGAAGCAGAGAGAGAGAGAAGGTGCCAGGGACAAAAATGCACACATGTAGATCGGGTCCTCAGGGACCCTCCTTTACCCAGGTCCCACTGTCTAATAGCATGTTTAACAATGAGCTCATCAATGGATCAGTTCACTAATGAGTATCACACCCTCTGATCAAATTACCTTCTCATCACTCTGTCTTTTTACTTTTCACTCTCCTTGCTAAGACAAAATACCTGTTGCCCAACATGAAAGAAGGGAAGGTTTATGTCTTATAATTTTGGAGGTTTCAGTCCATACTTAGCTGCTCCAAGCAGCAGGGTGGCATGGCAGGCTGCCATTCAAGGCCACTGCAAACAGCAAAGCCCTAACCCGCAAGAGAGAAAGACACACCTTCTTCCCGCTGATACATTATATCCTGGCTCCACCCCTTGGGTGGGTAAAACACTAATACCACCAATCTGAGTGCTAGACAATGAACCAATCACAAACGTTACATTTGGTCGAGTCCATAATTTCATGAGGCTTGGGAGCCACTGATATAAACTATGACATGCTCCATCTCTGGACACATAAGACTTGGGGGGCCACTTTAAATTAGCACAGCAATGGGAAGGGTAAAGGGAGGGATGCAATTCTAAAAGCAAGAGAAACCTCGGTCTGCTTTCTTCCTTAAATGATTGACAATGATGAACCTATAAACTTACATTTATGAAATCCTACAATTCCGTTATTAGGTAATTATTTATTCATTGAACAACAAATACTTGGCAAACATTGTTCTAGGCACTAAAAGTTCAAATCCAAACAAAACACTCCATTCTGAAGTCCCAATAAGTATACAATAAGTATAATTGGACCAGGAAGTTAAAACACGGTTGTAAATAGAATCAATTAAGTCTACATTTAAATTTTGATTCCATGTATATCTTCACCTTGAATAAAACTCCTGAACTTGGATCTTCAGATTTTATTGATAAATTAGATTTGATGATCTCTAATAAGGGTTTTTATTGGCTTACCTCAATTAATGCCAGTTTTCTTTAAAGACTATGTAATATATAGGCTTGATATTATGTTGCTCCAGCTGAATTATACTTCCAGTAAGGACTCTCAATTGCAGGAGCTGCAAATGGTTTATTTAGCAAGTTGTAAGCCTTTCTCACTTCCCATTCAGCTATGTAAAATTGAAAACTATATTTTCCTTCTATCTACCAATAGCTGGTGACACATATATGGAGACTATAGAGAAAATTTTTGTTTTCCTGTTGTGAGGTCATTTCTTTCATTCATTTTCCTTGGTTAGTTCCACAGGGGAGAATCACGCAGACCTAGGCTATGACTTAGACCCTGAAAATCTTCGATGCCTGAATCCAGGAACAGTCTACTTCAGGTGTCTGCTTACAAAAGAGAGACAAACCTGTGTTTATTTTGCATAGTTTAAATAGGTTTCTAATAATGCAACTACTTCTGCTTCTACTTACACTACTGACCAACTCTGACACTTGGTATTCTGAATGCCCGGTTTCAAAATTTAGGAATGACAAGGAAGGGATGAAATGCACTAGAATTTTGGATGTAGTTTTTGTTTTTGTTTTCCTTTTTTTAACCAGTTAAGTTTACTTTTTAGATTTACATAATGATTACATTCTTCATAGGGAATAAGATATATATTGATTTTTCTTTTTCTTT